>JAMYXO010005916.1:0-14605 GCA_033310375.1 Conus canariensis | reverse complement strand
GTGTGTGTGTGTGTTGTGTGTGGTGTGTGTGTGTGTGTGTGTGTGGTGTGTGTGAGTGTGTGTGTGTGTCTTCTCTCTTCTCTCTCTCTCTCCTCTCTCTCTCCTCTCTCTCTCTCTCTCTCTCTCTGTATGTCTGTTTTGGCTCTTGTCTCTCTGTGCACGTCTGCGTCTGTGCTTCCCCTCCCTCCCTTGCCATGCCCTTCTGCTTCTCTCTGTTTCCTGATTGATCATCTCCAAAGTCAGAACCTTCTCTCTGTTTCCTCATTGATCATCACCAAAGTCAGAACCTTCTCTCTGTTTCCTCATTGATCATCACCAAAGTCAGAACCTTCTCTCTGTTTCCTCATTGATCATCACCAAAGTCAGAACCTTCTCTCTGTTTCCTCATTGATCATCACCAAAGTCAGAACCTTCTCTCTGTTTCCTCATTGATCATCACCAAAGTCAGAGGGCCTGAAGCTTCTCTCTGTTTCCTGACTGATCATCACCAGAGGGCGTGAAGCTTCTCTCTGTTTCCTGATTGATCATCACCAGAGGGCGTGAAGCTTCTCTCTGTTTCCTGATTGATCTTCACCAGAGGACCTGAACTTTCTGTTTCCTGATTGATCATCACCAAAGTCAGAACCTTCTCTCCGTTTCCTCATTGATTATTACCAAAGTCAGAACCTTCTCTCTGTTTCCTCATTGATCATCACCAAAGTCAGAACCTTCTCTCTGTTTCCTCATTGATCATCACCAAAGTCAGAACCTTCTCTCTGTTTCCTCATTGATCATCACCAAAGTCAGAACCTTCTCTCCGTTTCCTGATTGATCATCACCAAAGTCAGAACCTTCTCTCTGTTTCCTCATTGATCATCACCAAAGTCAGAACCTTCTCTCTGTTTCCTCATTGATCATCACCAAAGTCAGAACCTTCTCTCTGTTTCCTCATTGATCATCACCAAAGTCAGAACCTTCTCTCTGTTTCCTCATTGATCATCACCAAAGTCAGAACCTTCTCTCCATTTCCTGATTGATCATCACCAAAGTCAGAACCTTCTCTCTGTTTCCTCATTGATCATCACCAAAGTCAGAACCTTCTCTCTGTTTCCTCATTGATCATCACCAAAGTCAGAACCTTCTCTCTGTTTCCTCATTGATCATCACCAAAGTCAGAACCTTCTCTCCGTTTCCTCATTGATCATCACCAAAGTCAGAACCTTTTCTCTGTTTCCTGATTGATCATCACCAAAGTCAGAGGGCCTGAAGCTTCTCTCTGTTTCCTGACTGATCGTCACCAGAGGGCGTGAAGCTTCTCTCTGTTTCCTGATTGATCATCACCAGAGGGCGTGAAGCTTCTCTCTGTTTCCTGATTGATCTTCACCAGAGGGCGTGAAGCTTCTCTCTGTTTCCTGATTGATCTTCACCAGAGGACCTGAACTTTCTGTTTCCTGATTGATCATCACCAAAGTCAGAACCTTTGTTTCCTGATCAATCATCACCAAAGTCAGAACCTTCTCTCTGTTTCCTCATTGATTATCACCAAAGTCAGAACCTTCTCTCTGTTTCCTCATTGATCATCACCAAAGTCAGAACCTTCTATCTGTTTCCTCATTGATCATCACCAAAGTCAGAACCTTCTCTCTGTTTCCTCATTGATCATCACTCAAAGTCAGAACCTTCTCTCTGTTTCCTCATTGATCATCTCCAAAGTCAGAACCTTCTCTCTGTTTCCTCATTGATCATCACCAAAGTCAGAACCTTCTCTCTGTTTCCTCATTGATCATCACCAAAGTCAGAACCTTTTCTCTGTTTCCTGATTGATCATCACCAAAGTCAGAACCTTTTCTCTGTTTCCTGATTGATCATCACCAAAGTCAGAGGGCCTGAAGCTTCTCTCTGATTCCTGATTGATCATCACCAGAGGGCGTGAACCTTCTCTCTGTTTCCTGATTGATCATCACCAGAGGACCTGAACCTTCTCTCTGTTTCCTGATTGATAATCACCAAAGTCAGAATCTTGTCTCTGTTTCCTGATTGATCATCACCAAAGTCAGAACCTTCTCTCTGTTTCCTGATTGATCATCACCAGAGGGCGTGAAGCTTCTCTCTGTTTCCTGATTGATCATCAACAGAAGACCTGAACTTTCTCTCTGTTTCCTGATTGATCATTACCAAAGTCAGAACCTTCTCTCTGTTTCCTCATTGATCATCACCAAAGTCAGAACCTTGTCTCTGTTTCCTGATTGATTATCACCAAAGTCAGAACCTTCTCTCTGTTTCCTGATTGATCATCACCAGAGGGCGTGAAGCTTCTCTCTGTTTCCTGATTGATCATCAACAGAAGACCTGAACTTTCTCTCTGTTTCCTGATTGATTATCACCAAAGTCAGAACCTTCTCTCTGTTTCCTGATTGATCATCACCAAAGTCAGAGGGCGTAGAGCTTAGCAGCAGCGTGCAATGGGTGGAGGGGTAAGGTAGGGCGGAGAAAGCGTTCAAATAAGTCAGCAGTTAAGACAACGAGGGCAATTCAAAGACAGAGAGACACCCTTGCTCTCTCTCTCTCTCTCTCTCTCTCTCTCTCTCTCTCTCTCTCTCTCTCTCTCTCTCTCTCTCTTAGATGATGGCAAAGACCAGGGGAAGGACACACTGGTAGTCAAGGTACGACTAATTTAAGTGAGAAACATTTCCAGTCTGGAGTGACTCTCTTTCTATCCTTACCTCCCCCCCCCCCCCCCGTCCCCATTCTCTTTTTCCTTCTCTCTCTCTCTCTCTCTCTATTACTTGCTCTCTGTCCCCACCGCCCCCCCCCCCCCCCGCCCCCATGCCCGCCCCCTCTCTCCACTCCCACTCTCGTAATGTGCTCCATAAAGTGTTACCATGACGAGAACAGCTCGGACACGTCGTTAACCCCTGGCTGTGTGGGAGGATGCGAGCTGGTAGAGTGGACTTTTCTCTGGACTTCCCCCCCCCCCCCCACTGCACCACCATCACCATCCATTGCTGGCCTTAGGCTGTGGGGCAAAAGGGGGTCGGAGGGGTGGACGGGGGGGGGGGGGAGGTTGAAGGACATAAAATAAGGGTCAAAGGCAGTGAGGTTCAGGGACAGTGTGGACCAGTGGATTTTATGAGTGGGGAGAGAGATGAGGGTCGGGGATGCAATGATGGTCATGCGACGATGTGGGTCGTTCAATTGCCATGGGTCATAGCGGTAATGCTGGTGAATGGATTGATGGGTCATGGGTACAACGGACCATGAGGCTGACAGAGTCGTGCTGGGAGGTAATACAAAATTCAGGAGGATGATAGGGTTCATGCTGGCTGTGGGGCTGTGGGGTCAATAGTGGTGGTGAAAGCTTCTGAAGACAAGGGAATTAATTTCAGTAACGGAGAACAAAGTGAAAAAGGGATGGTGAGGACCGTAGAATTGACGGGGGTCCCGTAGGGATAATGTGGGTGGAAGTGGAAAAAAAAAAGTAGGAAAAAGGGGCGGGGGAGGGGGAGGGGGAAGGGGAGTGGGGGGGGGGGGCAGTCGTTGAAGGCTGAAAGGAGGACGGGGAAAGGGGGTGGGGGGTGGGGTGAAGACACGCAGGTGTACAGAGGGAGCACGCAGAAACAACACACACACAAAAAAAGGAAAACCAACACAAAAATCCACATCAGGAACACGATACCACTCGGCTAATTTTCAACAGCGTTGGCGACAAAACTAATTAAATGATGTTTCAAGCTCGAGTTCGACAATAATACAGGTAAAAAGTCAGGCCGGCGATCGTTAAACGCTATTAAATTTCGTTTTAAAAAAATATAATCGATTCTCTCTCTCTCTCTCTCTCTCTCTCTCTCTCTCTCTCTCTCTCTCTCTCTTCAGTCAGGCTGGAAATCGTTAAATTCTATTAAATTTCGTTTGAAAAAACATAATCGATTCTCTCTCTCTCTCTCTCTCTCTCTCTCTCTCTCTCTCTCTCTCTCTCTCTCTCTCTCTCTCTCAAATCAGGCTGGAAATCGTTAAACGCTATTAAATTTCGTTTGAAAAAAAAAATCGATTCTCTCTCTCTCTCTCTCTCTCTCTCTCTCTCTCTCTCTCTCTCTCTCTCTCTCTCTCTCTCTCGAAGTCAGGCTGGAAATCGTTAAACGCTATAAATTGTTGAAAAAAAAATCGTTCTCTCTCTCTCTCTCTCTCTCCTCTCTCTCTCTTCCTCTTCTCTCTCTCTTCTCCGAAGTCCGAAATCGTTAAACGCTATAAATCGTTGAAAAATAATCGATTCTCTCTCTCTCTCTCTCTCTCTCTCTCTCTCTCTCTCTCTCTCTCTCTCTCTCTCTCTCTCTCTCTAGTCAGGCTGGAAATCGTTAAATTCTATTAAATTTCGTTTGAAAAAAAAAAATCGATTCTCTCTCTCTCTCTCTCTCTCTCTCTCTCTCTCTCTCTCTTCTCTCTCTCTCTCTCTCTCTGACGGTAGATCTCTTCTGTCTCTTGTGTTTCATGGCACATGTGCCTCTGTTCTTCCTCTCCTTTCAACTCCCCCGCCCTCCCCCACCTTCTTCCAGCCCCTCTATGTTTCGCTGTTAATGCTCACAAGTACTGGCAGGCCTGAAGCCAGGTAACAAGGTGCGAGGGGCAGAGATGTGAGGGGGGAGAAAGCATTCAAACAGGTCAGCAATTGAGATCATCAGGTTTAGGACAGAAGTAATTGAAAGACAGAGAGACATCCTCTCTCTCTTCTCTCTCTCTCTCTCTCTCTCTCTCTCTCTCCTCCTCTCTCTCGCGTCTGCTCTCTCTCTCTCTCTCTCTCTCTCTCTCTCTCTCTCTCTCTCTCTCTCTCTCTTCTCTCTCATGAGAGTCAGTAGGAATTATATTGTTGAAATAATGTACGCATGATATGTGTTGAAATACTGCATGCAAGACAAGGACAAATTGTAAGACTAGGCTTTGGGCCTAAAAACCTTCATCCTTGCATATAAAAAGATCAATCAATCAATCAATCAATCAATCAAATCTCAATCTCTCTCTCTCTCTCTCTCTCTCTCTCTCTCTCTCTCTCTCTCTCTCTCTCTCTCTCTCTCTCCCCGAGACAATGAATGATCAGTCAGCAAGTGGACTATCATAACATGTCTATTTTTCAAAATGAATGCCGTGATGCGGCATCCATGTCACCACGAACCATGTTGTATAGCCTGCTCTGTTCTCATTTCCAGACAGTTGCCAATACACCCCCTTCCCCCCCTCCCTCCCCCTCGCTTCCCCCCCCCCCCCCCCCCCCCCCCCTCCTTCTCTGCTTCATTTCATTCTCTTCCTCCCGTCTTGTCCCCACCCACCCCCTTCCTTTCCCCCTCCCCCCTTCCTCCGTCCTACCCACTTGTGTCCTTTTGTGCACGGGCTTCAAATATTCTAACATGATAAATCATGCAGTTTCATATTCATGGTCATATTCATACTCATCGTATCTGTGTGTGTGTGTGTGTGTGTGTGTGTGGGTGTGTGTGTGTGTGTGTGTGTGTGTGTGTGTGTGTGTGTGTGTGTGTGTGTAGGGGGGGTGTGTGTGTGTGTGTGGGGGGGGGGGGTGTTTGTGAGTGTGGCTGTGGGGGTGATGAGGGTGGGGGTGTATTTCCCCGACAACTGAAGATATTTTTTTCTTCTCTGATTTCCGAATTCTTTGTCTATGCAGTTTTCAATAAAAAAAAATATATAATAATAAATAAAAAGGCTTGGGTTCTTTTCAGGAAACGCTCCAGACTCAAAGTTTGTTTTTGTTTTTTTTTTCCTTTGTTTGTTACCGACCACCCCCGGTCTACACGAAACAACCTGTAAGAACGAAACGACCTGTAAGAATGAAACGACCGTAAGAACGAAACGACCTGTAAGAACGAAGCGACCTGTAAGAACGAAACGACCTGTAAGAACGAAACGACCTGTAAGAACGAAGCGACGAAGAACGAAGCGACTGTAAGAACGAAACCTGAAGACGAAGCGACCTGTAAGAACGAAACGACCTGTAAGAATGAACGACTGTAAGAATGAAACGACCTGTAAAAGAAACTTGAATGAACGACCTGTAAGAACGAAACGACTGTAAGAATGAACCAGCTGTAAGAACGAAACGACCTGTAGAACGAAACCACTGTAGACGAACGACTGTAGACGACGACTGTAAGATGAAACGACATGTAAGAATACACCTTAAACAAAAACACCTAAAAAACACCTAAAACAAGCACCAAACAACGACCAAAACAACACTACAACGACTGAAAAACACAGACGAAACACTAACAATCGACCTAAGACAAACACAAAACATACATCACCACACAAACATCACACACCACACACACACACAACACACACACACCACACACACACACACACACAACACACACACACACACACACACACACACACACACCACACACACACACACACAAAACACACACACAACACACACACCACACACACACACACAACACACACACACACACACACACACACACACTGACCTGACCAGATGACCATCAGGAAGAGAGGAACCATTGTTGCCGCCTTGACCAGCACGGCGTTCAGTGTCCACCTCCCGCCGTCTGAGGCCCTGGACATGGGGCAGCTGAACACCGTCCACCTTGCCATTGCGGATCTTCCTCTGCTAAGCTGCTGTCGGCAACGCTTGGTGTTGTGGAGTGCTGCGGTTTCCTACGTACTCTGATGGTCTCTCTAGAGTTGTTTCCCTTGATGATATTGTTTTTCTTTCTTTTGTCCCCTGTTCTGTCCTGGCAAAGGGAAAAAAAAAAAAAAAAGAACGAAATGATATAAAGTTACGTTCTCTGTCTGTCTGTCTGTCTGTCTTGTCTGTCTATCTGTCTCTCTGTCTGTCTGCCTGTCTATCTGTCTGTCTGTTCTGTCTCTGTCTCTCTCTCTCCAACCTCTCTCTCTCTCTATTCTCTATATATATATAGTAGATGAAGAGTAAGAGAGAGAGAGAGAGAAGAGAGAGATTTTTTTATAAAGTCTTCAAGAGAAGAAAAATTGTTCTATCTTGAATTTACCAAATTTGCTTGTTTCTTGAAGGCAATTTCAGTGCATGATATCGTCTACGAACTGGTGCAATGTTATTCTTTTCCTTTTCTCTTCGTTTCCTCTGTAAGTTGGTGAAACGTTTCCATGCGTCTTTTGCTTTAGCTTTGAAGAAGATGATGGATTGTCACTATCATCTAAATTTGTCTTGTCATATTGATCATTACTGTTTGTAATCCTTCAAATGGGGCTTTGGCCTTGCTGAATAAAATTCTGTTCTGTTCTCTCTCTCTCTCTCTCTCTCTCTCTCTCTCTCTCTCTCTCTCTCTCTCTCCTCCCTCACACACACACCACACACCACACTCCATCAAATGAAAGCACGGTTAAAAAGTTACCTATTTATTTACATAAAGCGACAAAATATGTGTGTAACATAAATACTAAGATCAGTTTGCGACATGATTTATAATGTATATCCGCATTTTTAGGGCGATGGCCTCTATGAATAAAACACTGGAGTCTCTCTCTCTCTCTCTCTCTCTCTCTCTCTCTCCTCTCTCTCCTCTCTCTCACTCTCACTTTTCTCTCTCTCTCTCTCTCTCTCTCTCTCTCTCTCTCTCTCCCCTCTTGCTCACTTAACCTACAGTTGGCTGGGGAAACAGTGTTCTTTAATTTTCAACGTACAAAGTCTGACTTCACGGCAATTGTTAAATAGTGTGAGCGAGTGCATGTGTGCGTGCGTGCGTGTAGTTGTGTGTGTGTGTGTGTGTGTGTGTGTGTGTGTGTGTGTGTGTGTTGTGTGTGTGTGGCGCGCGCGTGGCGCGTGCTGTGTGTCACCTGCGCGTGCGCGTCGTTACCTGCGTGGCGTTGTGTGTTGCATGTGTGTGTACGTGGTGCGTGCCGTGCACGCATGTGTGTGTGTGTGTGTGTGGTGTGTGTGTGTGTGTGTGTGTGTGTGTGTGTGTGTGCGTGTGTGATGTGCACGCGCTCACGCGCGTGCGCGGGCTCTGTCATTCACATGTACTGTTTGTAAGTTCGCATGTGTATACGTGTGTATGTGTGTGTGTGTGTGTGTGTGTGTGTGTGTGTGTGTGTGTGTGTGTGTGTGTGTGTGTGGTGCGTGCGTGTGCGCGTGTGCGTGTGGCGTGTGTGTGTGCGTGCCACGGTCGCTGAGCCGGACGGCCCTACCACCCTACCCACTCCTATCACACACTAGATCAGACAGCACAGCACACACTAACACAGCTTTACAATCATGCACACTTCTTTATATCACACACACACCCTATGGCGCCACCACTCACGTCCATCCACAACCGCACACTGGTATTCCACTTCTCCACTGACCCACACTACCCTGCTACGACCTGGGGAACCCTAACCTATCCTAAAGCACCAGTTGCGGTATATCACTATGACCTGGGGGACGCAGCGATAGCCCGCACACGTGGTGGCTAACTACCAAGGACAAGGACTAACCCAAGGGACTCAAATCTCTAAACTACCACCACCCACACCTCTCCCCAGGACACACCCTTTTTTTTTGACCCGGGACCACTACCGCACCGGTCGCTGCGTCCCTAAGGGAGGCAACGACAAGTACCCTACGCCGTGCTGGCCACTACGTCCCTAAAGGAGGCAGCAGCTAACACCCCTGACCCTACTGCCTACCGCTACACCCCCTTCCTACTACAACATTGGACAACCCTTCCTCCCCGGAAAACACTGCTCCTCGGCGCTAGCTGTCCGTGGCCACTCCTACAGGCTGACACCTCCCCGGAAGACCCTGCACCTCGGTGCTGTCCGTGGCCCCTCGCAGGCTGACTCCTCCCCGGACGACCCCGCTCCTCGGCGCTGTCCGTGGCCTCACGAAGACGACTCTCCTCCCCGCAATGAGCACGACACCCAACACACACACACACACACACACACACACACACACACACACACACACACACACACACACACCAGGCTCCCTCTCGACGGGTCCGAGGAACCCCTCCTCCTCTGAAGGCTCCGCCGGAACTGAGGGTGAAGGAAGGCCTGGCGCAGCACCCCTCACGAGGCGCCTGAACAGGGAAAGAGGAACAGGTGGCTGGAGAACTCCCGGAAGAGCACAGGTAGCAGGAGGAGAACTGTCTCAGACGGCAGACGGCCCGGATAGTCTCCCCCTCCCGGAAGAGCACAGGTAGCAGGAGGAGAACTGTCTCAGACGGCAGACGGCCCGGATAGTCTCCCCCTCCCGGAAGAGCACAGGTAGCAGGAGGAGAACTGTCTCAGACGGCAGACGGCCCGGATAGTCTCCCCCTCCCGGAGAGCACAGGTAGCAGAGGAGAACTGTCTCAGACGGCTACGGCCCGGATAGTCTCCCCCTCCGGAAGAGCACAGGTAGCAGGAGGAGAACTGTCTCAGACGGCAGACGGCGCCGGATAGTCTCCCCTCCCGAAGTCACAGGTAGCAGGAGGAGAACTGTCTCAGACGGCAGACGGCCCGGATAGTCTCCCCCTCCCGGGAGAGCACAGGTAGCAGGAGGAGAACTGTCTCAGACGGCAGACGGCCCGGGTAGTCCCCCTCCAGGGAGATCACGGGTAAGAGGACGTCGCCGTCACCTGCCAGCACGCAGCCCGACTGCGGTGATCCGACCCCAGCCTCAGGACGGAAACAGGATACCTGCTGAAACAACTGTAGGCCACTACTGTAGTGTCGCTACGACCCGAGTCGTCAAGGCACATAGCCTACTTGGTAAGGCTTTAACTCTCCATCTCCCTTGCTTACTTCCCACTCGGGCATGAGAGCGACTCCTTAAATTTCGAACCCGTTACTTCAGGGAACCCGTTACTCGCTTTGGGGTTATCAGACCCATTTCCTGCCAACCCTTACCACAGCAGCAAAGCAATATTCTCCCTGAGCCAATTCACGTTATTACATATGAAATTAGGTATCACACCCAAATCTCGGAGAAAGAAAAGAAAACTAACCCAAACGAATCCCACGCGGACTCCATGGGCCCCCTTAGGAAATACTAAGTAGTCTAGGAAATGGGCAGTTTCACAAGGAAATGTCTTCACATAATACTCAGTAGTACTGGACATCTCTCTACAAAAACTTATCAGTTTCCAGCGGTTCACACTTCCAACCTGTTCACACAAGAGAATCGGCTCGCAGCCACAATCCTTCACATTCTTATCCCTCTTTGCACTGTCAAGTATAATCATATCGAAAAAAACATGATTTGCTCGCCAAAATTTCCATCCAGCACCCCACTCTCATGTCATCTCTTGTTAGATAACCCAATACTTATGACTAGTTATGCCAAAATAACCACACTTCATACAATATTACAAACTGCACACCATCCATTCTTACCTACTGACTGCTAAGCCAGTCGCCTTAAACTTTACCTCTCCCTTCTTCCTGACTACTAAAATTCATAACGGGGCTGCCTCCCCACAACCTAAGGTATCTTCCGTCCAACCCTGTTCTGTCACAAACACATATATCCCTGCATGTGTGACGACTGTCACTTGCTTTACAAAAAAAACTTCTAGCCATATGAGCTCGCTGTCCTGTACAAAATGCGTACGTCACACATACATTCTGCACGCGCACGACACCCGCGTCGAGAACCATGACTCGTACGAAAGTGAAAGGAGACCAGCATAACTTGAATGGTCACGACCTTACCCCGGTATAAACCACTCACTCACAAATCGGCCTTGGCCCTACTGCACAGTTAACCGATTCCAATGCTGTGCAGGGCAACTCCGGAATCGTTACTCAACTTCAACGCACTACTACTATTCACAACTGAAATTGAGCACAATCATTAACCCTCTTTATGATTCACGCAGACACAGCTGCACCTGACACATATTATGATCCTATACCAAATGCAACTACTCATATCACTATCTTCTTGAAACACTGAAATCAACATGAGCTAGCCACAATCAATATCTGCTTCACCGTCCATCAATGGTTATCATATCGAACCCAAATTGCCTAGCCAAACTGTCCCATGACAACCGAACTCCGGAACCACTATGTACACTACAGAAAAGAGGTGACAACACAAAGCGGCTGACAACACATTTCAACCACGAAACCAAGACGACATCATACCAGACAACCAGTATACGCAACGAACACAATACCAACTAATCACAACATGAGACAACCACAGTACAACTCACCATAATGCAAGACAACACGACGAACCACAACACCACGAACATAACAGATCACCAACCTGGACAGACAGACGATCAACCACACCAGTTCTGCAACTGGCTGAAAGTGGCTGCCAACGAAGGACGACACAGACTCGGCACAGGCCAAGGGCACACCAACCCCGACGAGGACCTGGCCCTAACTATGACTCGAAGTCACTCACTCAACAGAACTAACGGCGCTGCCGCCGCACTTACAAGGAGCACGTCCACTCCGACGAACACCAAGGACCGAAGTGAAGCTACCCCAACGCATTCCGCCCCTGTCGGAATCAAGTGAGCCTCACCCACAACACAAAACCACCATTGGTCAGAACAGTGTATCCCTCCGCAGAGCTCACACACCTGACCATCGGACCAGTTGCCGCTCGTGCAACAACACGACAACCTACCACAACAACTCACTGACCCGACAACACAACAACAGCCGATATCCTGCCCCGCCCTCTCTGGTGTAGAACCAAAGTAATAAAAGGGCGACAATCGGAAACGAAACCAACCTCCCGCTTCCACTCCCTCCATAAGAGAAGACTGGAACTCAAAAATATTGCATGTCCCACTTCCCCCCCCCCCCCACCCCCACCCCCCCACCCCCACCCCCCCCCACCCCCCCCAGCCTAACCCTCCAACCTAACCCCGAGGAACCTAGCCCAACCCCCACCTAACTAAAACCCCAACCTTACACACACGCGCGCGCGCGCGCCCACACACACACACACACACACACACACACACACACACACACCACACACACGCACGCTCGCACGCATACGCGCACACGCTCTCTATCTTGAACTGCCACCACTCTAAACACGTGGACGTGCTGATTTAGTACGGCCGATCGGTGACAGTGGTGTGTGTGTGTGTGTGTGTGTGTGTGTGTGTGTGTGGTGTGTGTGTGTGGCGCGCGCGCGCGCGCGCGCGTGCGAGTTCGAGCTTCTTTGCATGCATACTGGAGTGCGCACTAGTTGTGCAGCCATGTACCTGCATTGGAGGGCATTCAGCGACACACGCACGTGAAGGACTGATCCACCCTGTGGATGGCGGCTGTTTGTCCACTGACTGGCCGGCCGGCCAGCCAGCCAAGCCCTCTAATTTGGTGTCTCTCTAGCCAGCAGTGTGTCGGCCTGCGACCTGGTTATGTTCCAGTTGTGATGATGAACGAGAGCTGCTGAGCACTGTCTACTCAACTTAGCCGAACCTCCTACACTCCCCTCCTCCTCCCCCCTCCCCCCCCCCCCCCTTTTTTTTTTTTTTTTTGGACTGCAGACCGTCTGATGCGTTGGTAGACTGGCCAAAAATTCCAGCACATGACGTCAGCGGGAGGACGTCTGGTTTCTAGTTTGCAAATGCAGTAGCAGACACACACACACACACACACACACACACACACACACACACACACACACACACACACAAGCACACGCGCACACACACACTAATGCGCGCGCGTACGCACGCGCGCACACAAACACACACATGCACACATACACACACACACACGCACGCACGCACACACGCACGCACACGCGCACACACATACACACACACACATTCGTATACACACACACACACACACACACACACACGCACGCACGCACGCACGCACGCACGCACGCACGTATGCACACACACACACACACGCACACGTGCATGCGCGCGCTTATGTGTGTGTGTGTGTGTGCGCGCGTGCGCGCGCGCTTATGTGTGTGTGTGTGTGCGTGTGTGTGTGGGGGGGGGGGTGTATGTATGTATGCATGTATGAGTGTGAGTGTGTGTGTGAGAGAGAGAGAGAGAGAGAGAGAGGGGGGGGGGGGGAGGAGGAGAGAGAAAGAGAGCAGTCGGAGTATGAGGAGCGAGCGTGAAATACATTAAAAACGTAAATCAATGAATCAATCAATCAGACAATCAATCAATCAGTCAATCAATCAATAGCCTGTCTGGCGGCCTCACTGTCCACTGCCAAAGAGGACAAGTGGAATGCAGGCCACCCAGAAAGGTGAACTGGCGAAGGAACCGAACGTGTCTCCTTTGCCTCACCTCTCTTCCTCTGTCCTGTTCCTTCACATCTCTTCTGTCTTCCTTCCTTCTTGTTGATGATCATTGTTTTCCTTTTCTCTTCTCTCACATTGTCCATCTCCTTCTTCCTTCTTCCTCTTGTGTATCAAACACGTGACTATCATTTGTTTCTTTTCTAGTTGCAAAGCGAGACGACTGCAGGCGGAAATCTAAACAAATCTTAAATAAATGTTAGCGTACTTCCTTGCGCTGAACCCTGTGAAGTGATCTGAAGCGATCAAAGCTAAGTGAATTTTCGTTGTTTTATTCGTTTATGTCTCACCCGATGAAGACCTAAGAGGTCGAAACGCGTTGTGTTTCGTCTTGTGACTCGTTTGTCCACGTTCTCTGGGCGGTTCGCTAACATTTATTAAAGTTTTTTTTTTTTCAATAAGTCATGTCCTTCAAAACACAACAAATCATATCAGTACCGCTTGTTTCTAGTCAGTCATATTTCCTCAAAACAGTATCGCTTGGTAGAAAGAAACTCGTGGAGAGCGTGGCAGCAGAGAGTCCTCAGAAGAGAAGCCCCCTTCAAGCAAGTGTTTCGGCCCTTATCTCCTGACACTCTACGGGGGTTGGGCCACACCCGGTTCATGACTCCGGATGTCCCTCTGCTGCCCCTTTTTTTTTTTTTTCCCCCATCTTGGGACGAGCCATGGCTGGGATTCGAACCCATGACCCTCTGGACATGCTCATTTTCCACTTAATGACTCGCGCTTTAACCACTGAGCCACAGGGACACCTGATATTTGTAGGGAAATTAAGCCTTATGAAGTTCACTTTTGTTCCTCCTTGACCAGATCCAGCTTGAACACCTCTCTGCCGCTTCTGCCATTGCTTTCAGGGCTCTGGTTTTTTCCCTCCCTGCAACTGAGAGCTGTTTCATGAGGCTGTATGCAGACGTTCCTACAAACCCCCTAGCTCCAATTTCTGCAGTGAGGATTTGACCTGATAGCCTTCTCTCCTCAGGCTGTTTGCCAGATCAGCATACTTTTCAGTTTTGTAGATTTGAGCTGCCTCCATTCTGTTCTCATATGGCACTGTGAGCTCGATCATGATCAGCTGCTTGGTTGACTTAGAGTGGACTACTATGTCTGGTCTCATGCCACTCTTGCTGATGATCTCTGGGTGACTCTTCCATTCTGGGAGGTCTGCAGTGCACTCCCAGTCATCTGCCCCGTCCAGCAGACTCTGCCTGCATGTTTCGAGTGGCACTGTTGTTCTTGGCCATGATGTGCTGCCTCCTGCCGTGAAGAATGTTGCGGGTGCTTTTGGAGTCCTGATTTTCCCTTTTGTGGTGTTGGTACTAGCCCAGACTACTTGTACAA
>JAMYXO010005915.1:0-14606 GCA_033310375.1 Conus canariensis | reverse complement strand
CACAGAGCCAGCCCAGATCACGGGAAAGGGTGGTGAATGCCTTCCCGGGTCCAACGGAAGTGGTGAATGCCCTCCATGGGCGAAAAGCAGAGGTACTGATCCTGTCCTCTGCACATCTTTGCCTGGACAGAACACCATCACAAAGCTTTAATTAACTGGCCCTGTACGTTCCCCCTGTGAAGAGTTCGCTGGATGCGGGTTGCTTAACTGGCACCCCCCCCCCCCCCGCCCCTTTCCCTCCTACCTTCCCCGCTCATCGCTTCTGACCCCTACCAACTGTTTTGTTGTTGTTGTTGTCACGGTCGTTGTTGTTGTTGTTGTTGTTGTTGTTGTTGTTCATGTTTGTGTTATTCTTTTCTCGCGAAAGTGGAAATGAAGGACGGGAGGAAGAGGGTGGTGGGGGGGGAGGGGGGGGGGGTGGTTACAGAAGCTGCCTGACGATAGCTACCATCATCTCTACAGATGTTGCGTCCGACATTTTTCCTCTCAATGATTCTTGCTCATTATCCCGGCAGCTGCTTCTTCCTGACTCACAGCCAAAGTCACCACGATGTGATGTGGTTTTTATTTTCATAGAAATGATGAGGCAAAATTTCGTACTTTCATAACAGAAAACATTTTTTCCAAAAAAAGAGGCTGCTATTTTGTGCATGCGTGCGCGTGCGTGCGTGCGTGCGTACGTGCGTGCTGTGGTGTGTGTGTGTGTGTGTGTGTGTGTGGGTGCGTGGGGATTGCGTATGTGCGCGCAGGCGCGCGCGCGCGTGTGTGGTTTCTGTTTCTGTTTCTGTGTGTAACACGGGAGCATTTGTACGGGCAACTTCGTGCACCCTGAAAAAAAAAAAAAAAATGACATACGTATTTCACAGAGGGACAAATCAATCTGGCACATGTGAAACTTTCCTGAGCATTACGATGTTAGCATCACTGGGTAACGGAGAGTGTAGCAATATAGAATAAAACCACCAAATGTCTGGAACCATTCACATCGAGAGACAGACCATGATGAGTTTAAAAAAACGTCTATCGCCTATGTGCGAACACGGCACCAAGCCTCTATGGAAATAAATGAAGTCAGTTTTGGGAAAAGAGATTAACATTTTTTAATCTGATATAAGATTTTACAGAAGAAAGACATTTCCAGTGTGCTTTTGGAAGCTGTATTTTAAAGGGTTGCGTGAATGGTGTTTTTTTTTTTTTTTTTTTTTTTTTTAATGACTTGAGAGTTGACTTCGGTGCGGTGACAGTCCCGATATGGCCTTTGGCGGTCGGCTGGGCTGTAAGCAACATTACCTTACCCTAGTCAGAATATCAGAACGACACGTACCGGACAAGACTGAGCGGCACCCCTGGAGACGGACTAACTTTCATGATAGCGATGAGGAGCTGAGGGCCAGGAATTTCCACCTGATTGACGTCAGTCAGATAGACACCTCCCGACTTCAAGTCTCCCTCCACTCTTCTGCAGTTCCCCTTTGGCTCGTAGCACCTCGATCCCCACTTGCAATGCTCTGCTTTTCCTGTGGCGAAATGGTCATCCACACTGATGATGTTGCAAAACCTTAAGCCTGGTGATCTGGTGGTACTGTTCCGAACAAAGTGTTCCAAGGTTTGTCTTTGCTTTGACTTTGGTTCTCCGTCCAGTTTGAACCTCCCAACGTTCTCTGACTACGGGCATGGCCCCCACGACTGCTGGCGGCGGATATCACCAGCGTTTTCAAGGTGGGTGCTGAAAATAAAGCTGAGAAATTCAGACCTGTTTCTATACAGATGTCTGTGGCTTGCACATTACTGGAGGATAATATTCACGGTGACCGTTTTTCTAATAGCTAGAACTAAGACGTAGGATATCCTCATCGACAGGTATCACGGATCACATTGCACCCAAGAAAACCAAGAACTCGACATAATGAATGAATTTCAAGATTCCAATGCCGCACAGGACAATGTGAGACAGTAAACAGCTTCCAGTACCCGAAAGCAGTTGCGAGAGATAAGGATTCCAAAACAGAAGTCCTCTCCAGTATAGTCCAAGCATCAAAAGCGCTCTCAACATTCAAGACAATCTGGAACAACAACATCTCTCTTACCTCCGAAGTGAGAATGAAGCGTATATCAACCATTCTCTATGTTTGTGAAATGAGGATTCTGACAACAAATCTACAAAGAAGATTGTAGGTATTTGGAATGAGATGCTACCCCAGAATCCTACGCATCACCTCCAAAGACCATGTCCCTGACGGCCTGAGGAGTGTTCAAACCGTTGAATCGAGGCGGCCACTCAGTTGGCCCCTTAGAAGACCTGCTGACAACGGTCAAGAAACGAAAAATGAACTGGTATGGTGACATCTCTGATCCTCCATCTTTACACACACTGCCTTGCAGGACACTGTATGGTGACATCTCTTACACACACTGCCTTGCAGGGCACTGTATGGTGACATCTCTTACACACACTGCCTTGTAGGCCACTGTATGGTGAAATCTCTGATCCTCCATCCTTACACACACTGCCTTGCAGGCCACTGTATGGTGACATCTCTTACACACACTGCCTTGCAGGCCACTGTATGGTGACATCTCTGATCCTCCATCCTTACACATACTGCCTTGCAGGCCACTGTATGGTGACATCTCTTATACACACTGCCTTGCAGGGCACTGTATGGTGACATCTCTGATCCTCCATCTTTACACACACTGCCCTGTACGGCACTGTATGGTCACATCTCTGATCCTCCATCTTTACACACACTCCGTTGCAGGCCACTGTATGGTGACATCTCTTACACATACTGCCTTGCAGCCACTGTATGATGACATCTCTGATCCTCCATCCTTACACACACTGCCTTGCAGGCCACTGTATGGTGACATCTCTGATCATCCATCCTTACACACACTGCCTTGTAGGGCACTGTATGGTGGCATCTCTGATCTTCAATCCTTACACACACTGCCTTGCAGGCCACTGTATGGTGACATCTCTGATCATCCATCCTTACAAACACTGCCTTGCAGGGCACTGTATGGTGACATCTCTTACACACACTGCCATGCAGGCCACTGTATGGTGACATCTCTTACACACACTGCCTTGTAGGCCACAGTATGGTGACATCTCTGATCATCCATCCTTACACACACTGCCTTGCAGGGCACTGTATGGTGATATCTCTGGTCGTCCATCCTTACACACACTGCCTTGCAGACCACTGTATGGTGACATCTCTGATCCTCCATCCTTACACACACTGCCTTGCAGGGCACTGTATGGTGACACACACTGCCTTGCAGGCACTGTATGGTGACATCTCTGATCCTCCATCCTTACACACACTGCCTTGCAGGGCACTGTATGGTGACATCTCTTACACACACTGCCTTGCAGGGCACTGTATGGTGACATCTCTTACACACACTGCCTTGCAGGGCACTGTATGGTGACATCTCTTACACACACTGCCTTGCAGGGCACTGTATGGTGACATCTCTTACACACACTGCCTTGCAGGGCACTGCATGGTGACATCTCTGATCCTCCATCCTTAGACACACTGCCTTGCAGGGCACTGCATGGTGACATCTCTGATCCTCCATCCTTACACACACTGCCTTGCAGGCCACTGTATGGTGACATCTCTGATCATCCATCCTTACACACACTGCCTTGCAGGCCACTGTATGGTGACATCTCTGATCATCCATCCTTACACACACTGCCTTGCAGGGCACTGCATGGTGACATCTCTGATCCTCCATCTTTACACACACTGCCTTGCAGGGCTCTGTATGGTGACATCTCTGATCCTCCATCTTTACACACACTGCCTTGCAGGGCACTGTATGGTGACATCTCTTACACACACTGCCTTGCAGGCACTGTATGGTGACATCTCTGATCCTCCATCCTTACACACACTGCCTTGCAGGGCACTGTATGGTGACATCTCTTACACACACTGCCTTGCAGGCACTGTATGGTGACATCTCTGATCCTCCATCCTTACACACACTGCCTTGCAGGCCACTGTATGGTGACATCTCTGATCCTCCATCCTTACACACACTGCCTTGCAGGCCACTGTATGGTGACATCTCTGATCCTCCATCCTTACACACACTGCCTTGCAGGCCACTGTATGGTGACATCTCTGATCCTCCATTCTTACACACACTGCCTTGCAGGGCACTGTACCAGGAAACAGAAGAAGGAACGGGCAGAGAAAGGGTAGGAATGGACAAGCCTGACCTCTGGCGATTCCCAGAGACTGCCAGAGGATAGAAAAGTATGGAGGGGATTGTCAGTTCCAGTGGTGCCTCAACGACCTAATGGCTATGGGACTGGTAATGAGAGGTGCCTATACAAGGCAAAGAATCCCAGGATGATACCGCATGCCAAGACAGAACAATACAGATGTGCTTTTTGTGTGTGTTTGAACAGCTACTGCAGGTGATCGACTGGAACCAGTACCAGAGGAGCTCGGTCGAGGGTCAGACTATTTCTGTAGGAGCATGCAAGCTTCACACACCCATAGTAGCTGTTTCTTCCTTTAGATAGCATTCTTCAAGAAAGCATTGATGATTGGGAAATAAAATATCACTTTTTTCACGAGAAAAATAAGTCGCTACTGTCCTTCAAGAAAACTGATAAAATAGAAATAAGCTACGCACAAAAAGTTAAGGATCACTTTCACAAACATTCATAACTGTCAAAATAAGAAAGTCAATGCGTTGAAGTTTGGCCAACATTTAATTCCATTCTTTAGTGATAACGATACACAATTGCCTTCAATCTCGAGCAATCGTTTGGTGTGTACATTTGATTAAAGTGGGTACGTATCCAAATTTGATTTCCCAATGTCATTGAAATCACAAGACAGGGCATACTGATGCTCCCAAAAGCTCAGTAATGCGTGTAACCACCATGGCTGTTCTGGCACTCGACGCAGCGAGTCCTCATCGAGTTGACCAGGTTGGTGAAGATCCTCTGTGGAAGCGCCTGCCACTCAGCCTGCAGCATCTGGTAGAGGTGTTGGGCATCCCTGGGAGGGGGGTGGCTCCTCACTTTGCGATCCAGCTCATCCCAGAGGTTCTCAATCGGGTTGAGATCGGGACTGCATGCTGGCCACTCCATTCTGTTGACTCCAGACTGCTGCAGGAAGTCGTTGACCACCCTTGCCCTGTGGGGGCGAGCATTGTCATCCTGGTAGACAGCCCTCGGTCCCATCTGCTGCAGTGTAGGCACAGCCAGCGGTCAAAGGATCTCATCCCGGTATTGGATGCCAGTCAGGTTACCCTGTACATGATACAAGGGTGTTCTGTGGTGAAGGCTGAAGGCCCCCCAGACCATTACAGAACCTCCACCAAAGGCCACCTTTTCTTGGACAGTGGCGTCAGTAAAGCGTTGCCCTGGGCGCCTCCAGACCCTCAGTCGGCCGTCGTTGTGGTGAATGGTGAAGCGTGATTCATCACTGAACAGGACCTGGGACCATTGCTGACGTGTCCACCTCACGTGACGTGCGCAGAAGGCGCGGCGTGCTGCCCTATGGGCTGGAGTTAAGCGTGGCCGTACTGCTGGGCGACGAGAACGGAGATTAAACCCATGTAGGCGGTTCCGTATGGTCTGCTGGCTGATGTTGATGTTAGTAGCCACCCTGAACTGCCTTTGAATTGTGCTGGAAGAGGCTGTTCTTGTCTGCAGGGCTTGTCGTTCAATGAGACGATCGTCACGTGGGGTTGTCTTCTTCGGTCGGCCAGATCTGTGTCTTTCATGGACAATCCCAGTGGCTGTGAAGCGTTGAATCAGTCGGACAATGACCAAGATGGACACATGAAGTCGCCTGGCCACTTCTCGCTTGGGAACACCATCTTGGAACCATGCAACAGCTCATCCCCTATCCAACTCGCTTAATTTTCGTCGTGGAGGCATTGTCAGATCAGGCCTACTACTGGTGGAATGTCTTCTTATATAGCCAAGCGAGCGACAGCATCTCACACATAAACAGCAGTGCTTGCACGTGCATAATGGTTTTTCCATCTGGCAAGTGCAATGTGTTCAGGCAGAACGGTCCAAAACAAGGTCATTTTTCGCAAGTTTCCGCTTTTCCGTTTGCGGCCCAGCTCAGTAGTAGAGAATCCCGTGCAATTTTCGCACTAACACAACATCGCCCACTTACAGCTGAACAAGAATTCATGACAATTTGGCTGGACTAAGAAATAAATAACAGTAGCGAACTGAGTTTATTACGCACCTGTTTTCACATACCGATCCTTAACTTTTTGTGCGTAGTATAGTTTTGTTCACATTTATTTTCCGGAGAAAAACAGTTGCTCTGCTTCAAGACAACAGCGATAACAATTGCCCAGGAAAACAGGTAGGTCTATTGCCGTATTTTGCTTGAAAACTGAAAAAAAAAAGTTTACTTAGGATAGGTCTGTTGTCATCGATCACTTGAAAAATGACAATTCATTTAAAGGAAACAGTTCTTATGGGTTTATGAAGCTGGTCTGCCCCGGTGTTCTGTAGTAACTGTTTCCCCGTGTTTTCCCGACGAAGAATCACACTGATATGTCATTTTCACTTTTGTTACCTCAAAGTGTTGTCTTTCTGGTGCTACAGAGTAGCCCCCCCCCCCCCACCCCCTCCTCCCTCCACTGTCTTGAGAATCTTATCCCTGTGGCTGCACACCAAAAATTAATGCGTCAGGCCCTTCACTTAAGGAGTCGAGTATTTACAGACAGGTGCAATTTGACCGTTTTGAGAATTTTTATTGTGTCTGGAAGTTGATTCTCCTCATTTTCTTTTATATGGGCATCAAGGTATAAGGCCAGGTGGTTCAAGCGGGCAGATTACAACCAAAGGAATGGGACTATGTGGAGACTTCCTGCTGGCACAAAGATAAGGTCACGGGTGAGTGCAAAAACCTGAAATGTGACGTCAACCGAAGGGAAGGTCATGTATTTGAAGACTGTTTGTGATGACTTTGGTGGAAATCCCCCAAAAAGAAATGATTGGTGGGGAGTTGTTCTTTCCATCAATGATCAGTTTAACATGAAATGCTGGCTAAAATCTATGGTAGGCCCCAAAACGCTAACATGGATTATACAATACAAAATCCCAATGGTGGCGTGTGGCCTGTCTTATCAACAGTCTGGTGGATGTGGACCGGACGTGGAACCGAACGAGTGTAACAAACAACTGCAACAACATCCTTTTCCCCAGGAAAACCCTAGTGATTACTTTCAAGAAACAGATCATTGACAATTATGTGTCATCATTGTTTTCTTGAAGGAGACTGATTGTAACTCGTTATCTTCGAGGAAACAGCTTTTATGAGTGTCTAAAACAATAGCCTGCTCCAGTGTCACAAGGCACGATCCGGCTTTGATCGGTCAAAGGCGTAGGCCTGTAGGTATGTGTAGGGCAGCTGCTGCATATGTACACACACACAGTGTGTGTGTGTGTGTGTGTGTGTGTGTGTGTGTGTGTGTGTGTGTGTGTCGCTGTGTGTGTGTGTGTGTGTGTGTGTGTATGTGTGTGTGTGTGTGTCACTGTGTGTGTGTGTGTGTGTGTGTGTGTGTGTGTAGTGAACAGTGTGAACCAGCACGGCCGGTACGGGATGGGCCGGGGGAGGAAAGGGAGAAGGGGGGGGGGGGGGGGGGGGAGGGGGGATGCACGGGACAGCCTGAGGGCAAACAGCGGGGAGTGCTTCGCCAGCTGGACTGGCTTGACACTGCGACCCTCAGTGAGTCATAGTGCAGTGCAGTGTAGGTCGGAGAGAAAGAGAGAGAGAGAGAGAGAGAGAGAGCTGTGAACAACAACAACAACAACAACAACACACACACACACACACACACACACACACACACACACACACACACACACACACACACACGCACGCGCGCGCGCGCGCGCATACTGACGACACACACATGATTGCGCACTCATACACACACGCAGAGAGAGAGAGAGAGAGAGAGAGATGTGAACGACACCAACAATAACCACACACACACACACACACACACTGACGACACAGGTACGCTCCTCTCCTCCTCCTCACCCCCCCCCCCCCCCCCAAACACACAGATAGAAAGAGAGAGATGGGAGCGGAAAGTTTTGAGGAGAGCGGAAGAAGAGAGCGGTTGCGGGTAGGCCGGTGTCGCGTGAAATCTGGGAACGTGATATCTTGGAAGGCTTCCCAGATTTTTTGGGGAACGCGTTCCCAAAATGTACTGTGATATCTGGGAAAGCCCGTGATATCTCGAACGTGGTCTTCCAGAGCTCAGAAGGGCAGAAAGAAGACGAAAAAGAATGGATTTTCGAGATGAGGTAGGAAACAATTTATTTAGGTGCAGTTGAGATCTTTGGCCTTCTTGTCACTTTTTTTTCTCGCACGCGTTCCCAGATTTCACGATTGGAAGTTCAGGAAGTCTGGGAACGCGTTCACAGATATCGCGGTAAATCTGGGAACGCGTTCCCAGATATCACGGTTCCCAGATATTATATGTGTCCGGGACACACACACAGAGAGAGAGAGAGAGAGAGAGAGAGAGAGAGAGAGAGAGAGAGATGTACCATGTGCCAAAGAACATCCGCGACATGCTCAAGAAGTACTTCAATGGCTTCTCAATGCGGTTCTCTACCAAGGAGTACACAACAGACTGGATCAACTTGGAAGTGGGTATTGCAATGGGCTGTGCAATTTCCCCAATACTGTTCGTGCTGGCAATGGAACTCATCTTGAAAGCAGCAACAAACAACGCGAGACAAACAGACCTTGGCGATGGATACAAGATGCCTCCTCTCAAGGCCTTCATGGATGACACTACAGTGATTTCATCCAGAGAAGACGAGACACGTCATGTGCTGGAGAGGCTGGACGACATAGTTGCCTCATCCAGAATGAAGTTCAAGCCAAAGAAATCACGGAGTCTCTCACTGAGGAAAGGAAAAGTGGCCGGATCTGTGGTCTTCAGTGTTGCCAACCAGGCCATTCCAACAGTCACAGAAGAACCAGTCAAGAGCCTTGGAAGATGGTATGATGATACGCTGAAAGACACACAAAGAGCAAAAGAAACCAAGCAGATGGCGGAGGAAGGCTTGGAGACCATTGACCAGTGTGGGCTCCCTGGCAAATACAAGGTCTGGTGTCTGCAGTTCATGCTGATACCAAAGCTGCTATGGCCTCTGATGATATACGACATCTGCACCAGCATAGTGGAGGCAATGGAAGCCAAAATCAACAAGTTCACAAGGAAATGGCTTGGTGTCCCACCCTGTCTGACTGACATAGCGCTGTACTGTCGCCAAGCAAAGCTGAAACTACCCCTGAAATCCATCCTGGAGGAATACAAAGCAGGGAAGATCAGACTTCAAAGCATGCTGGAGGACTCAGGAGACAAGGTGGTAGAAGCAATTAAGCCCCAGCTGAAGACAGGCAGAAAATGGAAAGTTCAAGAGGCGATGGATTCTGCAAAAGAAAGTCTCAAGATCAGAGAAATAACAGGACACACACAGACCAACAGACAGGGACTGGGGGTGACCAAAACTGAATGGTGGTCAAAGGCCAAAGGAAAAGCCAAAAGAGACATGATGATTCAGGAGATGAGAAAAGAAGAAGACCAAAAAAGACTCCAAAAAGCAGTCCAGCAGAGCCAGCAAGGGCAATGGACAACGTGGGAGAATGCACTCCAAAGAAGTCTCACTTGGAATGACATTTGGCACATGGCCCCTCTCAGGATCAGCTTCATTCTCAGATCTGCATATGACCTTCTGCCCTCAAATGCAAACCTGGTGAAGTGGGGGAAAACAGACGATCCTGCATGCCCCCTCTGCCATGAAAAACAAACAGTGGAGCATGTCCTAAGCTCATGTAAAGTAGCCCTGGCTCAAGAAGGTACACATGGAGGCACAACCAAGTGCTCAAAGAAATTGTACAAGTAGTCTGGGCTAGTACCAACACCACAAAAGGGAAAATCAGGACTCCAAAAGCACCCGCAACATTCTTCACGGCAGGAGGCAGCAAATCATGGCCAAGAACAACAGTGCCACTCGAAACATGCAGGCAGAGTCTGCTGGACGGGGCAGATGACTGGGAGTGCACTGCAGACCTCCCAGAATGGAAGAGTCACCCAGAGATCATCAGCAAGAGTGGCATGAGACCAGACATAGTAGTCCACTCTAAGTCAACCAAGCAGCTGATCATGATCGAGCTCACGGTGCCATATGAGAACAGAATGGAGGCAGCTCAAATCTACAAGACTGAAAAGTATGCTGATCTGGCAAACAGCCTGAGGAGAGAAGGCTATCAGGTCAAAGTCCTCACTGCAGAAATTGGAGCTAGGGGGTTTGTAGGAACGTCTGCATACAGCCTCATGAAACAGCTCTCAGTTGCAGGGAAGGAAAAAACCAGAGCCCTGAAAGCAATGGCAGAAGCGGCAGAGAGGTGTTCAAGCTGGATCTGGTCAAGGAGGAACAAAAGTGAACTTCATAAGGCTTAATTTCCCTACAAATATCAGGTGTCCCTGTGGCTCAGTGGTTAAAGCGCGAGTCATTAAGTGGAAAATGAGCATGTCCAGAGGGTCATGGGTTCGAATCTCAGCCATGGCTCATCCCAAGATGGGAAAAAAAGGGGCAGCAGAGGGACATCCGGAGTCATGAACCGGGTGTGGCCCAACCCCCCTAGAGTGTCAGGAGATAAGGGCCGAAACACTTGCTTGAAGGGGGCTTCTCTTCTGAGGACTCTCTGCTGCCACGCTCTCCACGAGTTTCTTTCTACTGTCCGGGACACAGAGAGAGAGAGAGAGAGAGAGAGAGAGAGAGAGAGAGAGAGAGAGAGATTGTGTCATCAACGTTCGTTTGCAACCTGTAAGTCCAGATCCAGTTGGCCAGTCTAAGCTGGGAGCGAGATTGGCTCAGCGGAAAAGCACCGAGTTCTCTCGCAGTCGTTGAGATGTTGCGACGGAGGGGTTCGAATCCGCTACTGTAGATGATGCATTTTACCGTCAGTCTTACCATGTTGTCATTATGGTTTTGCGTCAGACAGGTCCCAAACACCCACTCTGCTGTGACGGTTGCACCCGTCTGTCGCATCACCTTTAATGGACGTGGATGGTAATAAACCCGGCTGTCACCGACAAGGAAGAACTTTACTCTAAGGGAAGTTATTCACTTCAATGGCACTATCAGCACAAACATTGCTCATGCCCCTTTATACTGTCTTTTCGCTGTGCTTTGGATCAGAATAACACAAGACTAACTCAATTTCCGAAAGGAGCATAAGAAAAGAAAAAAAAAACGCTTTAACGTTAATTTCTTCCAATCAAAATAAGAATGGAGCTTCCAAAATGTAAAAGTAATAGCTTATAGAGTTGAAAATAAAACATTTTGATCGCGCGAGGGGAAACCACTCTTGTGAATATGACAAGATGGCTGCTGACAACCACGAGAAGGACGCAAAGGGTGTCCTTCCAGGGGAATGGGCGGTGGACCGCTTGGTTTAGGTAATTGGTTTTTACGAGCACTCCTTGTTTATTTCATTTTAAACGCATGCGCTGATTTCTACGTGCAAAGGCGCCACAGTGTCACGTTCGGTAGAGATTATTCACATGATTCTGAATAGGGTTTATATAATCACTTGGTAAATCAGCGAATGTTAAACCAAACTTATTGAAACTGAGGGCCAGAACAACAATGACATATGAAAAAAAAGTATGCATAAAATGATATACAACATGTGCAATGAAGTAAATGCAAACGCACACACACACACACACACACACAACACACACACACACACACACACGAACAAGACTAGCGAAGAGTTCTTAAAGAGCGTGCAAATAAAATAAAAAACTAATGAAGTTATTTATTTAATTTGATTGATACAGGAATCATCTTCTGGTACACACACACACACACACACACACGTGCGCGCGCGCACGCGCGCGCACACACACACTCAGACACACATACATCATACACACACATGTACAGGTACACACACACACACACACACACACACACACACACACACACATGTACAGGTGCACTGACACACCAACACACACACACACACACACACACACACATACACTCATGCGCATGCTCACACACACACATGCACAGTAACCTCTTCATTATTACAACTCTTCTCCACCTGTCCGCCTTTCTCCCTCCCCCTCATCCCTCTCACCCCTTAACATCCCCAATGTCGGTCCCAACCCCACCCCTAACAATTCTCCTCTGTCCCTCACGCCACCCCAAAGTTCTCGTCACAACTGTGAAAAGTATCCATGGCCAACAGGAGTCGGTCCTTGTTCACCTGAGTCTTCCTGCAGGGAAGACTGTCTGTGGGTGCCCTACACTCACAGCATAGTCATATCCTCACAGAGGTCCCAAATAGGGCACTTTGCATTTATTTTCGGCACTTTTGTCAATGAATCCCAAACATGTGTATCACAATTAATGCATGGAGTACAGAGTACATCACAAAGAAAGGATGTTTAGAAAGAAAATAAGATTTTTGAATTGAACACAGCAATGCACCCTCCCGTTAGGAATGAACCAGTACATGCCATAGTATCGTCTGCTTTTGCACGTGTTCAGTGAGAACTGGGTCAGCACCTCAGTTCGTTGTGCAGACACATATAAAGTCAATGCTGAGATGGGATGTATGTGAGGTATATAAGAGAGAGACACAGAGAGAGAGCCCACATGCCAGTAAGTACAGTAAACAGCATCTTTCCATGCGAGAGAATTTTGCTGAAAGTGAGCGCCAGCTGGAACTGGCCCTGTGATGGACAACATGCGCCATGTGGCGGTAGTGGGAGAGAAGCAGGCTACACTCGTCAGGGAGCGTGCATTGCTGTTAGCTTACAGCCAGCGTGAGCGTAAGGCGCCCACAACTGTGTTTTATACAGCCTATACTTTCTGCAGAGAGTGACTGTGCCTGTACTTTCTGCAGAGAGTCACTATGTGTCATAAAGCTTGAAGTTTCTCCTGGGAGTGACTAAACAATACAGTCTGTACTTTCTGCAGGAAATTACTGTGTATTATATGGCCTGTGCTTCTTCAACTTATGTGGAGTTCTAGTGGATAAATCACAGATTTCTATACACTCGCCTAGGAAACTAGAAAATGGACTCACATCAGTGGATTATGTTTTCCACAATGTAGAATTTCCCCCTCCCCATCTTCACTGAGCCTTCAGTGGTTATCTGGGTTCTGGTCTTTCAAGGGTAAACGTGGTTGTCTGGGTGTTATTTTTTTTTTTCAGGAGAGAGAATAAATTGAAGGTCCTCTGTCAGTATGAACTCAGCCCCCAAGAGAAGATTTTCCCTGGAAGAATTCTTTAAAAAAGAAAAAGAAAAAAAAATGCTACAGACAGATTGGGTTCACATTTGCATTAAGTTGGTTCTTTTCTATCTTAATGTTTAAATGACTTGTTCAGCATGACGTTCATTCATCAGGTAAGTTTCTGGAAGTGTTGTGGACTAATTATGCATTTTTTCTTAAGAGACCCATAATGATCTCAAAATGACAAGAAGCCACCAGAAGATTCCAGAAATGGCTCCTAGAATGTTCCATGCAGTTTGATTGGTTTTACTGTGTCATGGGTCTTGAACTTTCTTAAATGTTTTAATCATTTTTATTTGGCTGTTCTGCATCGTGGTTTTGAACTTTCAAGAAGGTTCCATTTTTCATAGTCTGCATTTCGTCATGATTTCGTAAACTTTCTAGAGTTTTACATGCATTTTGGTTGGCTATGCTATGCCGTATGTCTCAAACTTTCAATTTCATAAAAAGATTTATCAGGGTTGGCTGGGTCAGTGAGTGGGGAATGAATTCTGTTAGAGTCATTGGGCAGGTCTCCACTTTAGGACTGTTGTCACATGAACGATCTGTAAATCTTCTGGGCATTGAAAGTAAAGACTGGAAACATGTTGTCCACCTCCAGTTTTCCGCTGTCTGGATCTGATTCCATGAGAGAGTAGACGCAGCTCTTGTCTTTCACCTTTGTCACTGTTACCTCCGCTGAAGTGTCATCAAAGAACAGGAACATGATTCATCACAACCCTGCTCATTGCTTTTGATAAACAAACACGTGAACTGAAAAAAAAAGGAGGTAAGGTAATGTTGCTCAAAGCCCAGCCGACAGCAAAGGGCCACATCAGGGCTGTCACTGTGTTGAAGTCATCTTACTAGTCATATTAAAAAAAAAGAAAGATAGAAAAGGACTCATTCACACAACCCTTTAAGATACACTTTCTGAAACTAACAACACACTGGAAATATATTTTGTTAAAAATCTTTCTTCTGTAAAATCTGAGATCAGATGAAAAACTTTAATCTCTTTCAGAAATTCAAAGATCAGGTCAGGTGGGACATCTCTGAACAGGGTTTTCATGGAGTCAGCTGTAAAGTGTTTATGTCTCTCATCATGCAAGTCCCAACACTCTAAAGAGAATATAGTTTCACTGTGAGTGTACATGACATGGGAAGCACCACAGAGCTTCTTCACCTTTGAAAAGATAAGAATGGGTGGAAAAGGAGTGGCCTGTACGCAAACAGCACAAGATTGTTTCTTCTTTACGGTCGCCTA
>JAMYXO010000590.1:25000-42217 GCA_033310375.1 Conus canariensis | reverse complement strand
TTCTCCCTCATAAGTAGTTTTGTCTGATGTAACTCTAAAACTATGAATGCCTCGATTGTCAGTTGCAAAGCCTAACATTTTAGCTAGCTCTCCATCAAAATAGTAACCTACTTCTTCTTCTTCAGGTTTGAATGCTAACATTATTTTCAAATTTGCATTGTTAAGTTTGAGAGTAATGTCGAAGTTACTCATTGCTTCTTTTAGCGAGCAAAACCCGTAATAACCATCAGGTATGGTTAACTGGCTAACTAAGTTTCCTCTTTTGTCAAATTTTTTAATCTTATTATTTTCTTTGGATTCAGTTATATTAAACCATACGACTTTGTAGAATATTTCATGGAGTGCAACCCTTCGGGTTCCGCATTCATTATCAATAGCATATTCTAAAAACGAAGGACTGTCTTGAGTTGTTATTGTTACAAACATTTTTAAAACAATTTAAAAATGAGTGCATTCAAATATACTAATGCAAAATATTCTGTTGGGCCGCACTACAGTCCTAAAGATATAACAACTGATACCCTCGACATTTCTGTGACTCAGTCTGACGCCTTTCAAGTAAAGGTTAGTACTCCATTGAACAGATATCTTAACCCTCCTATTAAAAAAGACCACATCCCGAAAGTGTGGTTTAGTCATCCGATGCAGTTTTATCAGAACCAGTTAAACTTTGCTGTGTTTTGTGCATCAACTGGGTGTGGAGTGTCGTATGCTGATCATTTAAATCATCCTGATCCTTTGGTGAGGTCAGTGTATAGATTTCATTTTTATTACACCTTCAGACGTATTTTATCTGAACTGCAAGCACCATTACCAAATGACAAAACGTTTAATCCATTCAGCAACAGAATAGATTACAAGGCTTTTGAAAGGATCTGTAACGAATTTGATATTGACCCAAAGACAGACTTTAGACAAAAGTTGGATCTTAATCATGGTTTAGGCACCCTTTATTTTTGGGGCGTGCACAGAAAGTATAACTATGATTGGAATCCTCCTTACACATCTTTTTCTTCAGGCACAACTGTTCACCTCGGGTCCATAGAGCAAGAGCATAAAACAGCATGGACAACATTTATTTTGGATACTTCTAGGGGTCTAACTAGAGCGGGAATAGAACGAATAAACGACTCTATTCGTACTTACGTTTGGTGTTTGCTAGGTTCGCAAGCACAGGCAAGATCTAACATAACTGATCCTTCTACTGGCTTTGACGCCCAAAAACAGTATTTAGCAAATTTAGAGGATTCTATTAATTCTGCAATTGATTTGCCTTCAAGTATTAAAAGGTACCAAAATGTTTTGCAATACGCAAGATCGAAAGTAGACTTTGCTGTCGGCACTGGTTTATACATGCTGCCTTCTGACCTCAGACTTCAGATAGGAACAATAATAAACTATAATAATAAAATCCTTGTGGCTGGCAATGAAGAGAAGGTCGGAAAAAACGACATAAATTCTGAGCCAGTAATATTACAAACAATAAAAAAACAAGCCGACCCCCAAGAATAAGTCATCCAATCCCCAAGGCCCAAAGCCCAAAGGCCATTGAAGACGCGCGTGATGACCATGAATATGAAAAGACGGCACTTGTTATTGGATTAACTGCCCTAGGATTACTTGGTCTTTATCTTACTAAAAATTAACCCAACTATTAAGACAACTAATGCCCATAAGTGCTCAGCCATAAAGCCAACTACTTTACTTGCGGCAGACAAAAGCCAGCTAACGATCCCTCCTATTATACCAGGCAAAGAGTCTATTGCCTTACTGGCTAATTTTTTTAGTAAGTTTGCAAGGTGATCGAGTTGTTTTTTTACCCATGATTTATCTGACGACGGAGTTGGCGGGCCTGGTGGCACTGCCCCCCACCACCGCCGCCTGTAATAGCCATCACCAGTGTACTTATTGCAAATCCTAAGGCAGTTATAACACTTGCTAATGTGACACCTTGCTCTCTAAACAGTGTTCTTATTCGTTCTGCTAACGTTGTGTCTTCATATAAAATTCTTTGGATAGTTTCTCTTATTCTGCTCACTTGAGTTCGTAATTGTTCTCGGTTAGTAGACAACACTTCTAGTCTTGCTGATCTCTCTTGTTCAAGATCTTTTAGTCTTTGTGTTATTCTTTCTTTAGCACCAGGTCCTAAGTTGTGGTCATCAGCCTCAACTAGTTTTTCTTTTTCTCTTTTTATATGCTCATCTAGTTCACCCAGTTTTGCTAAATTGTTTGTTAATTCGCCTCTGATGCTTCTCAAAGCATGATTAAGGGCCGTTATTTCTCTCATAGGTAGCGGCGGATCGTGCATAGTTTTTAATGCTGTTTCTTCTGAAAAACTGGTTTCTGCTTCTATTGCTTGTATTAGTTTGTCTGTTGATTGATTTAAAACTTCAAGTGGCATGTTTTGTATTTGGTTATCTGGTGGGATTTCTTGTTGTGTGTTTTGAAGTTTAGCAACTGCTTCCCTATCTAATTTTGGTTTAGTAATGCCAAGGCGATTTTGTTCGCTCACACTGAGCCTTTGTCTAATTGTACTCTTTTTTAAAAACTTTGATGAGTCTGGTTTAGTTGTAAGCTGAACAAGTTGTCCTTGCTCGTTTTTAAAAAACAAATGGTCATCTTTTGTTTCAAAATCATTAGGGTCTAAATATTCAGGAGGTTCTTGGCCTAAACTTTGATAAAGTGCTCCGACCTTACTTTCTGTTAATTCACGCCGCAATGAGGGCAATGAATGTGTCAAAGGAGTCATTTCACTCATGTCGTCTCCAGGATCAAAAACATCATAATCTTCTTCATCTTCAATGCCTGCCATGTTTTTAAATAATTAACTTTTTATTTTGTTTTATAAAAAAATGTCACAAGCATATGGCTCGATTTTTGACCCGCATAGAAGACTGAAAGAGCCCTTTGGCGTGAAGGGAAATAAACAGAATATTATTGTTCCAAATAATCCATCTACTATTGATTCAGATCAAATTCTTACTGTTAAATTTCCAGACCTAGGAGCAGATGAAGTGATTGTGCCAGGATCTGCATGGCTTACTTTCAAATAGAACTTGATTCAGCAACAGACCCAAACAGGACAGTAGTCCAGAATCTGGGACGGGCAATCGTTAAGAAAATTTCTATAAAACTTGAGGGGCAAGAAATATTTTCTTTACACAATGCAGACATATTTCTAATCTATTGTGATCTATGGCTAACCGCGAATGAAAGGGCTGACCTCGCGTTTCAAGGAATCGAAAGTGATGAAGCACTAAAACACAGAATAGACGCCGAAGATGCTAAAGACGGTAACAAGCCCGAAGCTGTAAATTTTGCGTATGGAAATCGCTTTTCCATCCCCTTGGATTTTGAGTTATTAAGCGCGCATGCGCCATACTTTCAAGGAGCATTAAAAGACAGATTGTCATATGAACTAACTTTTAATGAATACAAACGTGTCATTAAATCTACAGACACTGATTCCAAGTACAGCATTTTCGACATCTCGTTAGAGTTTGACATTGTTAGCAACCCTAACTTAGCAAGGCTGATTGAGCAACAATATCAGTCAAAATTAGCAATATATTACGAAAGAGTGATTCATCATTCAAAATATCCTAAAAGCAGAGCAGACACTATATGGAATTTTAGTTTTAGCGCCGCAGCACGATCCCTTAAAGGTATTTTATTGCTGTGTGAAGATGAAGAACCATACGAAAGACAAACTGAAAAGTTTATTAATCCTAAAATAACGAAAGTACAATGTTCAATTGAGGGTAGTCCTAACCAAGTCTACGGTAGCGGGCTTAAACCTTATCATCATTTTGATGAAATAAGAAAATTTTGGAGGCGGGAGGTCTAGAAGTCCAACAGTAGACCTTGTGTCTAAAGATCTACACCTTCACAGTGTTAGACTTGATGAATATTTAACAACGAAATACGGTTTATGGATTGACCTAAGGTCAACAGAGGATAATCAGTTGCATGGGAGTGGGAGAACAGTTAAAGACGTAATAAACATTCAAATTGATAAAGAAAAAGAGAGTGATAAACCACTTAATGTATATTTGTTTTTAATATATGATGCGCAGCTGAATATTCAAGATAACAGATTAAAAGATATCCAATACTAAATTATTTTTATTTTTTAAAAAAGCATGTCTGTTCAGGTTTATCCAAAAGTGCCCAAAGAAGAGAACTCTGTTGCTGTAGACATAAAAACTTTCAGATTAACAAACATAACACAAATGCAAACCCAACTAGAGCAGGACCTTTCAAAATACAGTAAAACCAAACGAAGGTATTCTGCTGCCTTTAATGCTGTTACATATGTTAATACTGGAGCATTGATCACTAGTGCTCTAACAGCAGGAACAAGTGTAGGTCTCTTAGCAACAGGCGTAGGTGCACCGGCAGCTTTGCCTCTAGGTGGTTTGTCTTTAACTCTTGGCCTGTGTTCATTAGCTGTAAGTGCTGTCAGCAAAAAAATAAAAGCTAAACTCCAAAAGCACACAGCTATGGTTCAACTAATAACAGCTAAACTTAGTTCCTTCAAACTGACAATAAATAAAGCACTAGTTGACTCAAACATCACGGATGAAGAATTTAGTCGCCTACAGGCTGATTTTGAGGACTACAAAAGACAAAAGTTTGATCTTCAAAGAAAGGCAAGGGCAACTTTTTCTCAACAACCAGACACCGACCAGATAAAAAAGGAATGCTTAAAAAAAGTAAACGAAACATTAAACTCTGTTCTAAACAGCTCACATTAACAACCCCAAAGGGCGTTTATACTTTAGTTTACGAGTCCAAGCACAAAAAGACCGTTGATATTGATTCTGATTAAGACGACTTTGGAGTCGATGTATTTTTTTTAATTTACATAAATATGTTGAGTTAGAAAAGAAACTCAGCATGGATAAGATATATGACAGTTTTGACTCTTGGTTAGATGCAATGGAAGAGGAAGAGCGTTTGTCAAAAGCTTTAAATGAGGTCGTTTTAGAAGTTATTGATCCAACAAACGTACAGGCAAGCGTTGTACATGCTATTTCTCAAGTTCCAAGTAAACTAACAATAAACCCCCCAGTTAAAGTAAGGATAGTTGTTTTAATCGACTATATAACAATAAACGAAGAAAATCTAGAAGTCTGGGTCTCAACTAAACAGCAAACTATTCTTTCTTATAATGACTTAACACCCGGTTGGGCAGATCAACTTCTTACACAGTTTAATGAAGCCTCTGAAGCAGCTAAAATGAGAGGCTCTGGTTGGTCAGAGGGTGAAGTCCTAGACATCAGATTAAGACAGGCTAAGTATGAGTCGATTGTAGGCAAGTCTTACATTCCACTGCCTCCAACATTGGTTGCAAAAAAAGCAGTTCTAAACATAAAGAATTCAGACGACAAATGTTTTATGTGGTGCGTTCTTGCTAGGCTGCATCACGTTGCCAAAAATGCAGAGAGAGTATCTAACTATTTGCAGTGGGCCAATGATCTTAACTTTAACGGCCTTGAATTTCCTATGGCTGTAGACAAAATTGATCAGTTTGAAAAACAAAATCCACCAATAACTGTTAATGTCTACACATGGTCTGAGGAAACAAATTTGGTGCCTATCAGAGTGTCTAAGAATAGTCCGTCGATTGGTGAACCAGACAAAAATCATGTAGACTTACTCCTGATGTCTTCACTGGCAGGGCTACCGCACTACACTCTAATACGCACAATGAGTAGATTACTAGTGCATACTACAAAACACCATAGCAAACAAGAATTTTGTAGAAAATGTTTAACAAGAATTCCATCCGTTCAAGCTGCGAGTGAACATGTAAAACATTGTCTTAGTCCAGTTGACTGCAATACAGAACTAATTATGCCAAGAGAAGGCAGTAAGGTTAGTTTTAAGAATTACAAAAAACTCCAGAGGTCTCCATATGTTGTTTACGCAGACTTCGAGTCGCTTATTGTTCCTTATGAGGGGCCAGCTCCAAAACATTTACCAAAAACAGTTATAATGAATAACCACCAGATTTGTTCATTTGCCTTCATTGTTGTCAGGTCAGATGGTGAACATTCAAAGCCAGAATTATACAGAGGACCACATGCAGCAAAACATTTCTTAAAACGCATGCAAGAAGTTCGTAATGTCTGTTCTAATAATCTAGTCCTATCCGATCTTAAGATGACCCCTGAAGATCAAGATCGCTATGACTCAGCCACTCACTGTTGGATTTGTGGTTTAGAGCTAACACCTAAAAGTTTAAACCCAACAGTAAGAGATCATGATCACATTAGCGGAAAGTTTAGAGGAGCAGCGCATAACAATTGCAATCTTCAACTAAAGTTTGATCCTAGGACTTGGAGACTTCCTATATTCTTTCACAACTTGCGAGGTTACGACTCTCACCTTATAATGCAAGCAGTAACTAGCGCCTTTAGGGTGTCATGCATTGCGCAGTCATCAGAAAAGTACATGTGTTTCACTTTAAATAATTTATCTTTTTATGACTCTATGCAACACCTGATGGGGAGTTTAGAGTCACTGGCAGGATCCTTAAAGTCCTGCCCAATAACAGAAGAATATTTTGACCCAACTCTTGTTAGAAAGGGCGTTTACCCTTATGAGTACATGAACAGTTGGGAAAGGTTTGATAACCCAGCCCTTCCACCTAAAGGCGCGTTCTTTAGTAGTCTTAGAGGAAAGGACATCAGTGATTCTGATTATTCTTATGCTCAAGATGCGTGGCAGAAGTTAGAGTGTAAAACGATGGGAGACTATCATGATTCCTATTTAATGGCGGATACCTGTTTGTTGGCGGACGTCTTTGAAAATTATAGGAAGACCTGCATGAAACATTACAGCCTGGATCCTGCGCATTATATTTCTGCGCCTGGGATGAGCTGGGACGCTTTCTTAAAATTTACTGGAGTACAAATTGATTTATTGTCTGACCTGCCAATGCTTCGGGTGATTGAAAACGGATTGCGTGGGGGAATCAGTATGGCGTCGCACCATTACTGTAAAGCAAACAACAAATACTTGGACGACTATGATCCAAGTAAAAGGTCTAACTATCTCATGTATTTAGATGCAAACAATCTGTATGGTTGGGCTATGAGTCAATCACTTCCATTACGTAACTTTAAAATGTACACAGGACTCAAAGACATTCAAAAGTTTTTAAAATGGCTACCTACTCTAGAAGCTGATCGTAAAAGAGGTCTCATTCTAGAAGTTGATTTAGAATATCCTCATGACCTTCATGATTACCATAATGACTATCCATTAGCGGCAGAAAGTCTAAAGATGGCAATGACAGAACCGCCTAAACTTGTGCCTAATCTTCGTGACAAAAAAAATTATGTCTGCCATTACAGACTTCTCCAATTTTATTTAAGACATGGTTTGAAGTTGGCAGCTGTTCATCGTATAATTGCATTTGATCAAGAACAGTTCATGAAACCATACATCATGAAGAATACTGATCTCAGAACTAAATCCGCAGATGCTTCAGAAAAAGACTTTTTCAAGTTGATGAACAACAGCTGTTTTGGAAAGACTATGGAAAATCCGCACAAGCGTAAAGATGTTAGATTGGTCACCAGAGAAAACGTTGCAATTAAGTTGACTTCAAAACCTAATTATCAGGACTTCAGAAGATTTCATGATCAGCTTTTTGGCATAATGATGAAAAAAAAGAAAGTCAAATTGGACAAGCCCGTTTTTATTGGGTTTACTGTTTTAGAGCTGTCGAAGCTTTTGATGTTAGAATTTCTTTATGACTACTTTAAACCCTTGTATCCTGAGTCCAGAGTTCTGTACACAGATACAGATTCCTTTGTAATCGACATCCCTACTGAAGATTTTTACAAAGACATGGAATTAGAAGTAGCAAAAGAGCATGCTGGATGGTACGACACATCTGATTACCCTAAAGATTCGCCTTTGCATTCAGATATTAATAAGAAGGTTTTAGGTAAGATGAAGGATGAATTATCTGGAGATGTGATCATGGAGTTTGTTGGTTTGAGGTCGAAAATGTACAGTCTTTCAAGCCAAAAAAAAGTTGTTAAAAAAGCAAAGGGAATATCTCGTAGTGTTGTGCAGTCAAGCATATCCCATGACAACTACAAAGAAGCATTGTTTGGCAATAAGACTTTTCATCATGACAATTACAAGCTGCGATCTAATCTGCATGAGATTAACACAACAGTTGTAACAAAACGGTCTCTTGACCGCACTAACACAAAAAGAGTATTTGTTAATCCAGAGTTTTCATATGCAATTGGTCATTGGAGAATAGTATAATCATATGTCTTTAGGCTTATATTTTTCAGCAATCGCACGTTCAATTATATCATCATCTAATTTAGCAAAATTAATATTATTTATTAATGCTAGATGTGCTTTAATTTTTTTTGTCATTTCACAATATTCATGTTTCCATAAATCAAAATCAAAATAAAAGCTTTGGGGTTTAAAGCGATTGTCTGGCGATTGTTCTAGCCAGGGATTGTCAATCTTCTCAAATACTTCTTTAATGATATACTGATACTCAAATAAATCTTGCATTAATTTTAAAGACTTTTCCTTTGCCATTTCTGCCATTTCCCTTTGAGCTTCCATTTTAAACCCAAATGTATTTGCGTAGATTAAAACAGTTCGTTAAGCTTAACTATATCATCACCCAATTCAACCAAATTATTATCCATTACTGCTAAATGCGCTCGAATTTTTTTAATATATTCTTGCTCCCAATCAAAATTTGAGGTTTTGTCTAGCATGGCATAATCAATCTTCTTAAATATTAGTCTAATAGCAAGATTATAATCAAATATTTTTCGCATTATTTCTAAGGACTCTTCCTTCACCATTCTTGCTTCCAGTGCCATTTTACGTAAGGATTCTTCCTTTTCCATTCTTGCCGCCATTTTAATTTAAATTAAAAAATAATTAAGCGACTGGAACTGTGTCTGGAGGGATTATCTGCCGTTCTTCCTTCACAAAAGATTCTTCGGGGGCTGGTCGTTTTGTTGTGTCAGTTTCTCGTAAATAATACACGGGTGGATTCATTTTCACAATTTTTTTAATCTCATATGGATCAACACTCCAAACTGGATCGGTTGCCCTGATGCGAGTGTCCCCTTCTGCTTCTCCCGGTAAATAAAGGTACCTTACTTTCAAACCAAATGGTAATAGTTTGCTTGATGAAGACTCTCCTTCAACAACATTTATTGTTTGTTTTTTGATTGCTTGTACTGGTTTTAGACCTTTAAATTCTTCATTATTCATTGCGCGCAAAACTGAGGGCAGTCTTCTAACCCATTCTGTGTTGCGAGAATTGTCAATCAGCTCTCTGTGATACTGGTAGGAGAAAAGTCTTTCAGATAACTGTTTGTTAAAGTTTTCAACCAAAGCCTGTGATCTGTGAACTCCTGGAATGCCTCTTTTAATGGTAACTCTATGTTTTAACAATAATTGATTCACTTGTCCTTTAAATTCTTTCCCATCATCGACTTGAATCATGCGAGGATAAGTTAAGGGGCCTCGTTGATATATCAGTTGTATAGCGACAGCAACAGCAGAAGCACTCTTTTGTGTTAATGGTTCCGCATCTTTGTATCTTGAAGCTATATCAATGACTGTAAGTGCGTACTTAAATCTTTTTCGTCTAATCGTATCATGGGGTAAATATAGAAGGTCCATTTGATGGGTGTCGTTTGGAGTTATATTCACAAAGTGTGGTCTCTGTAGTTTTTTAGGCGCTGGTAGATAAATTTGCCAAATCGCTTGTTTAGATAACCATTCCTTTGCTGTTTGTTCACTGACTCCAGCTGCTTGGCTAAGCTTTTTAATTGCTGTTATTCCCTTCCAATATCCTTTTGGTGAATAATAGATTTTGTTCATTTTTATTCAGCCAATATTATGCGCAACAAAATACACAACGGTCATGCCAAAGGCAATAAACAATATTTCTTGCATCTTTTGTTTTTCTGATGGTTGATAAAATCGCTGAATTTTGGTGGAGGCAATGTCTCGATTGGCTTGCCTGTTACAAGATAATATTCTTTTATTGCTTGATCAACATCTTTAAATGTGTAAGCTGCATGTCCCTGTTCTTTCAGTTCATCGTTAATAAAATCTAACTGCTCAATTCTCTGCTTTTCATACGCAGCTTGTGCTGCGGCTAGTTGTTCCATACCTTTGTTATGTCTTTTTCTCTCGCCGTCATCCCATAGTTTACTAAATGCGTAATTACTTCCGCTAAAAGCAAGCGCATTAACCACAGCGCCACCAATCATCATTACGAGTGAAGCCATTTTTATAAATGTATTTTTTTAATTTTACATATTGATACTGTCTGGAATTATTCCTTGCTTAACTAGAAAATCTTTCGTAGCAAATGAAGCTGTAATAACAGCAATCAGCTTTGCTGAGTCTTCAAAGCCTAGTTTGCCAAGATCTGCTGGTTTTATTTTTAACAGGCTTTTACCAAGCATTGTGTATCCTACACTTAGGCCTCCAATAACAGCAGAATGGTATACAAGGTTAGTAATAGTTTTTTCGGTGCTCATTTTAAAAAAATAAAATAATATTTATTTATTAATAAAACATGAACTGCAATGATCTACTACAGCTTCAGGGCAGCCTAAACGTTCCTGAACTTATGATTACAAATGATCAAGTTGATGACCAAGATATTATGCCCAAAAAGGAAAGGCTGTATTCTTTGGCAGCATGTGGAAAAACAAAACAGTACCTTGGAAATGAATTCAGCATAGAACAGATTCAACAAATGTCGCCACAAGACATTGTAAAGTATCACAACAGGTATGAAGCGCAACTGGGGTCAAGAATGGTAAAAAGTGTTGGGCAAACGGTTCTTAGTTTGTACACTAAACTAGTTAGTAGATTTGCTCCCATTGATTCTGAACAAGATTTTATGTATGATTTAACGCAGGATCCAGTTTTAACAAAGTCATTAGAGTCTCTAGGATGTGATCTATATTACAGATTTGGAACATTGTTATCGCCATTAATCATGGGATTAATTACTTTTAATCATATAGATTTTGTTTCCCTTCAAAATGACAGAGCCAGAAAATCAGCAGAATCAGAAAACATTGAATCAGGTGGAGAAAGTGACCAGTAAAAAGCCTCCTCATCCTGGGCGCGTTGCAGCAGGGAAAAAATTAGCAGAGTGGAACAAACAAAAAAAATTAATGTTACAACATATAACTCATAATGAAAAAACACCAGTTGTTTCAGTGCCAGAGCCACAACAAGAACAAGTTGTTTCAAGTCCCGCAACACCAAAGTATTCATGGATTATTTGGATTAAAAGAGTTGGCATTTTTGGCGTCATTGCTGTTGGTGGGGGTGGTTATTACGTTTATAAAACATATAAAGAAAGACAGCAAAAACCAAAGCAGCCCAAAAAATCACAGCCACTAAATACAAAATCTGAACAAAAAAGAATACCAGAACCGCCAACAACAAAAGATCATTTTGATCCATTTGATATGCAGTAATATTTCAAGAACTTAATAAATAATTATAAGTGACTTGAATAAGAACTTGATAACGACTTCATGACGACTTGATGAAAACTTAAATAAGAACTTGATTAAAAACTTAAAGTAACTTGATTAAGAACTAGATTAAGAATTTGGGGTAACTTGATTAAGAACTTGGGGCGACTTAATTAAGGACTTGGGGAAACTTAATTAAGGACTTGGGGTGACTTAATTAAGAACTTAATTAAGGACTTGGGGTGACTTAATTAAGGACTTGGGGTGACTTAATTAAGGACTTGGGGTGACTTAATTAAGGACTTGGGGTGAAAAGTGGAACTGGTAGGACCACTTGTCATTTGATATGTCAGCCACTTGCTTTGTGACTGAACAGGATGTGCCTGAGCGCTGAGCAGTGTCGGGCTGGCCTGCAACTACTAGTTAAGCGCGATGAAGAACAGAGAAAGAGGCAGCTCACGCTATAGCAAAGAACGTGTTAGCGCACGCCCGCTGTGCGGACAGACCTATCATTTGGTGAATAGTTGACCGACCTTCCCTGACTGACTCAACACTTTAAACATTGCTGTTGTGTGCGCGCTGCTGTGTGTGTGTGTGTGTAAAATAGTGTAGTAAAAATGTGTAGTCATTTGAAGTACTCCCTTCGTTGGATTAATAAACTAAGAAAGACGACAGAACTCTTTGAAAAATATCCGGTACTCGCAAATCTGACAATTTCTATTACACAAGCCATCGCGTTGACGCCAAAGATACATGCTGCTCTAAAAACCCACGCCGGTGTGGCAGCTGACTGGATGTGAAGAAGGTATGTACATTGTCAACTAACTGACTGTGTGCTGTGTTCTGTGTAAACAAAGGCCTCTTGTCTGTGTTAAGTCGTAAACCCCACACACCAACAAACCGACACGCACACTGAAAACGGCGAAGTGGTGGCTTCCCATTCGAGAATGTTCAAGAACATTTGCTGATGCAATAATGTTGCAAGTTGGCCTGGCCAAAGCGCGCCGCGAGCCCGGTGAGAGAAGAAACGCAGTAGGCGCGCGAGGCGTGTTTTATTGATTTTTAGATCAGAACATAGGGAGACACACAGTTTGTAAACAGGACGCTCGGCCTGCTGACTTACTGCGTCGTTATAATTGTGTTGTCTTGGTCTTGCAAAAAGCTGACAGTCAACCGACTGGTAGTACAGACTGTTTGGGGGAACGCAGACACTATTTATTATAGATGACTGTTCGGCCGAAACTGGCTTTCAGTGGAAGACATGCTGGGATAAGTGTGTGGATTTTATGTCAGAAATATAACTCAGTTTTAAAAGACTTTAGAGAGCAATTAAAGACTGTAGTTTTATTTCACATGAAAGACAGAGACGCATTTGATGAATGTATGCGTGAAAATGATGTTATTGAAGACGATCAAGAAAAACGAAGGATTAAGCAAAAACTAAAGTCTCAAAAGTTTTCTAAATTAGTGTTAAAAACAGATAATCCTACACATTATGTATGTTTGTAAAGTGTTTACTATTAGAGAACTAGTAAACAGGCATTCTGGGTAAGCCGGCGGAGCAACAGCGAAACCGGCTTCAGCCGGTTGGAGCTGGCGGAGGTGGGTGAGCCAGAATGCCTGTTTACTAGTTCTCTCACGGGAATGTCAGTGCCACGGCAGAAGAGTTTGGTGTGGACAGAAAACAAATTAGGATGTGGCGAGCTAACAGAGATGTCCTTCTGCAGCATGAAACTGGCGGAGAAAAGCGAAAGTTGAAACTGCACCCTGGTCGGGCTGTGAAGTCGGTGGAGTTGGAGGTGAGACTTTTTGAGTTTCTACAAGAAGAAAGAAGCGAAGGGCGAGTTGTTAGAAACAAAGACTTGCAGAGAAAAGCGCGAGAGATAGGGGCGGGTGTGAACCTTCAAGACTTTGATGCGTCAAACATGTGGCTACAAAGGTGGAAAAAACGGCACAATGTATCCATTCGTCTCGGTACGTCCAGTAACCAGAAGGTGCCGCCAGATTTTGAGGAGCAGCTCCTGCACTTCAGAAGAAATATCCTGCGACTTCGTCACCGCCACATGTACGCATTAGGACAAATGCTAAACATGGACCAAACAATGGTCAGGTTTGACATGCCACCCAACCGCACAAATGAGATCAAAGGATCGAAGCGGGTGCGCATCAAGACAACGAAAGCAGAGAAGAGGGGTTTTACAGTCGCCCTCTGTGCCGTTGCTGACGGCAGCAAACTGCCAGCGTATCTGATCTTCAAAGAACGCACTGGAGAGATTCCTCCCCGTGTCCGCCAGCACCTCCAGATTCCAGCCAACGTCCGCGTCACAGCAACACGGAATGGCTGGATGACACGGGACCAAGTTTTGTCCTGGACAGAGCGTGTGCTTGGCCCCTCAGAGACTCGGCGCCTGCTTCTGCTGGACAACTACGCCGCTCACAAGACAGCTGATGTTCGAGCAGCTCTCGACGAGCAGGACGTGGATCTTGTGCTCGTGCCTGCTGGTTGCACAGCCCTCGCCCAACCCATCGACATCTGCATCGTCAAGCCTTTCAAGGTAAATGAGACTTTAAGTTTAATGTGTGTGTGTGTGTGTGTGTGTGTGTGTGTGTGTGTGTGTGCGTGCGTGCGTGGCTGTGTGGTGTGTGTATGTGTGTGTGTGTGTGTGTGTGTGTGTGTGTGCGTGCGTGCATGCGTGTGTGCGTGCGTGGCTGTGTGGTGTATGTGTGTGTGTGTGTGTGTGTGTGTGTGTGTGTGTGTGTGTGTGCGTGTGTATGTGTGTGTGTGAGTGTGTGTGGTCATCTTTTTGGAGTTGTGCAGTGGAATGACAATTGTTGCTCCATAATTTCTCTTTGACATTCAACGGAAGATCTGACGGCTGTTCCTGATTCTGATTGTGCAGGATCGGGTGCGCGACAGCTGGGTAACGTGGATGGCAGAGCCCAGACCCCCCACTGCTGCAGGCAACCTGAGGCAACCTACCCGCCAGGACGTCGTCAACTGGGTGGGCAAAGCCTGGGACGGCGTTGGACGTAACGTCATCACCAAGGCCTTCCTCAGGTGCGCTGTGTCCAATGCCCTGGACGGCAGCGAAGACGATCAGACCCTGGAGTGGTTCCCGCAGGAGATCGGGGTGGCACTTCCTCACGACGGCGACGCCGCTGCTGCTGCTGCTGCCGAGGAGAGCGCAAGCGACGCCAGTCTGACTAGTGATGAAGAATCACCTGCTTCAGACTCTGATGAAGCAATGTAGACAGTTGACGATTGTTGTTGAAAGTTTCAAGTTGTTTTGTTTTTCAAGTTCAATTTTCAATTTCAAGTTCAAGTTTTTCAAGTTGTTTTTGAATAAAAGCCGTTTTTGTTGAATAGACATGCTTTCAATATGTTCATTTACGAGTGATGGTGTGTAAGCCTTACGTATGTCTGTCTGCGAGTTTAACAATTTTATAATACACAAAATATCTTAATGTTGCTTCACATTTGCTTTAGTTTGAACAAACATAACATTTTACATACCAGATAGTATCATTATATGAATCATGTCTCCATTGCAATGACGAATATGTTTGTGCATAGGGTCAAGTACCGAGTATAAGCCCACCCCCCACTTTTGTCCGAAATTCGTGCGGAGGGGGGGTGGGCTTATACTCCGTACTTTATGGGTAGATACCTCATGCTTGCAAAAAGATGACCAGTATTGTCGCTTTGCCTGTGCTATAATTCTATTCAATTTATTTTTTGCTTTCTTTTTCTCAAGAAGATTTTCAGTGCACTTATTTCGTTTGTATGCTTTTAACTTTAACTTTTTCTCCTTTTTTGCCTCCTCACAAGCTTCATTCCACCAGACATTGCCCAAATGCTTTTTAGAAACCATAGATTTTATCCTTGGAATTGATTGATTTGCGGCAGACAGCAAAGCGTTTTGAAAGAGATAATATAGCTTGTCAATATCTTGGGTGGTAACGTCATCACAGTTTATTTGAAACGTTCTTAATAATTCTGAAAACGTATTCCAGTTGGCGAGCTTATAGTTAAATTTTGGAACTTTTTCTCGAGTCTGATCAGTTGGTTTAGATCTTGCGTTTTCAAAATTGATGATTATAGGTATGTGATCGCTGTTCAATGTGTCATCAAGGGTATTCCAATCACATATAGTTGCTAGATCTGGAGAGACTAGCGTTAGATCTATAGCACTTGGTTTGTGTTTAGGATTGTCGGGGATGCGCGTTATTCTGCCGTCATTCAACAGATAAAGAGATGAGTCCATCAGGTTCTCAATGAATCGGTTATTTGTTACTAATTGGCAGTCTTTTTCCCAAAACGGAGAATGAGCATTAAAATCTCCAGTGATTAGAAATTTGCTGTTTTGATCTGTCCGCAAGGTACGAAGCCATTCGGTATTTGCATCATTGGGCCCTTGTGGCAGATAAACTGACACAATCGTTAATGTGTCTGAGCCAACCTGGACTTTAATAGCGCAAGAATGTGACCCTGGAATGTTTGGTGGAACAGGACTAATACACGGCGTGTACTTTACGCCTTCTTCAATATAAATGGCTACATTGACTTTCTCGTTGATATCCACTTTTTGGATAACTGGAGGATAGTAATAATGACAAAGTTTGGGCAATTTATCTTTTCGTACATTCAGTGATTGCAAGGCCAACACATTATATTTTTCATGTACGAGATGTTGAACTAACTGGTCATGGCTAGTTGAGATGGATCTACTGTTCCATTGGAACACTTTAAAGCCTTTGTCCAAAGACATGGGTCCCCAGAAAGAAAAATAAATGAGACAAAGGATAATCGAAATAAATGAAAATTACTAAATTCAAAATGATAGTGTGATAATACTAAATTGTACTAAGCTAATTTTCCACGTGTAGTGATTTTGTGTATGATTGAAGGAAAATGTTCGATACAACTGGTTATAAGTCATTACAGTAAAACACAAGTGGCGGTTGAACTGTCAAAATGCTGAGTGCTGGAGTTTCACAAAGTGTGTCCAGTGAGTGATTTTACCAGTCATACAGTGGACTGTACATGTTCATCCACGGTCCGAAGGTGTGACGCGGATCTGTTGTGAAGGACTGGTAGGCCATGGGTGGACGGGATGGTGGGTGTCGAGCGACCTTCCGTGGTCTCTGCCAGAAGACGTCCCTGATGTGTCGCCCGATGTTCTTTGCGATGACACTGGCCCCTCGGTAGGTGGGATGGAGGCCGTCCTTGAGGTTCCAAGAGTTGACCAGGAGGTTAGAATGGCTCACGAAGGAGATGTTCTTGTCGTCACTTAATTCCGAACTTAGGAGGGCGTTGAATAATTCTCCCTTGATATTTAATTTGGATTCCCTGACTGGGGCCATTTTGCTGACTATGACTTTCAGGTTAGGGTACTGTTTGGTGATGTTCCGGATACAGCTGGCAAACGACTGGCTGCATTCCATGGGACTTCTGCCTTTGACATCGTTCACAGCACAGTGAATAACTACCGCATCCAGTGGTTGTCTTGCTGATTGGTGAGCAGACTCAAAGGAGGGTTGAAGATCTTTGATCATGTTAGCTTTTTTTTGACACTGCTCAAAATCCATAGGAGCGACCAAGCCTGTCGTTATTCACTTTGTTTGCCATTGAGTCGTGGAGAAACACAACTTTGGGAAGGTCAGGGTTTGAGATTTCCTTTTTCTGTTCCGGAGATGT
>JAMYXO010000590.1:0-22500 GCA_033310375.1 Conus canariensis | reverse complement strand
ATCATCTTTTGTGCAAAGGTCTTCTACCAGCATCTGAATTTCTGCGTTGTTTTTGCCTTATGGCCATTCTCGACAATGTCTTTCAAGTTCTGGAGCGATTGCAATTTGTTAGAGGTGCTTCAAGTGGTCTGGATATTTCTCCCATTCCTTGGTTTCTTTGAGTTCTGCTAACTGGCACACAAGCTGTATACTGTCTTCTGCCTGTCCCATTCATGACTTTCCACATCCTAGCTGAGTACCATTTGTTTCCTTGACCGCCGCATGAAGTGGGCTTTGAGGATTTTCAAGCGCTCTGAAATATGCCTTCATCTGTTCCAGCTTGTGTCTTGTCTGCATTGAAAAAAGGTCGAGCAGGTATCGCATAGTTTCAACTGGTGTGTCCTTTGTGGTTCCCACAATCAATCTCATTGCTTCGTTTTGAATTCTTTCTAATTTGAGAAGGTTGCTGTTGGACGTTGTTGTAAGCCCTAACCCATAATCTATCAAACTGAGTACAAGTGCATGATACAGTTGGTAGAGATGGCGCTGTTCAATGCCTTTAGCTGCCATTGCTTTCATGGCAGATAGGCCTTTTTTGCATTTAAGAACAATATTCTCAACATGCTTTCTAAAGGTTAGCATTCTGTCAAAGCCTACACCCAAATAGCGTAGGCTGTTGGTTGATTCAATTGGTATTCCATTGAAGGAAACTGGTGAGGGTACTTGTCCTGATGTCTTGTTGTTGAGAGTGCAGACTAATGTCTGGGCTTTTGTAGGGTTGATGGACGATCCAGTTTCTTGACACCACTGAGCAATGTTGTTCAACTGTTGCTGAACTGCTTTCATTCTTTCTTCAGCATTCTTTGATGTTTTGTAGATCAGGCCGTCATATGCAAATGTGAACACTCGGGCAATTCTGTTTCTGTTGAGGTCTGCAAGGCCTTTAGTGTAAACATTGTACAAAACAGGGGAAAGAGGAGAACCTTGAGGTAATCCCATAGAAAGTTTATGAGGTTCAGAAGTCCAATCTCCAAATCGTAGGATGACGGTTCGCTCCCGAAGTGCCGCTGCTATCCATCGTGTGAGTGTCTTGCTGACTCCATAGTCAAGGAATAGTTCCACGAAAAGCGAGAACTGGACTTTGTTGTATGCATCTTCAAGATCTATTGCAACAGCTAGTGTTTCTTCCTTTCTTTGGAATCCTTCGTACACTTCATAGCAAAAGCGGCCGCATTTTCCCATGCACTTTTACCTGTTCTGCAGCCTCCTTGATTTGATGGGAGGATTTGTGTGCATCTGTGAAACCCTTTTTGTTTTTCAGGCCAGGTGTAAAATGTGCCTGTGGTGAAGTGGGTTTATACATTTCACCTAAGTTTTCCCTTCCCTTGTGTGCTCCTATCAAAATATTTCTGGGGAAAATATTAATGCTGTCTGGATTTGTATATAACATATGAATGTTCCTCTTAATTATAAGAGACTGTTAAAAACTTTCATAACCAAAATAAGAAAATTCTTTTTCACAAGAGCTTGCTAACGAGGAACTGATGTTCCTAACTTCAAACCATTGTAAGTATTATCCCATTGCCATCCAGCCAGAACAATTTTTTGGGTATATTCTTTATTCTTTTCTCAAAGATTGTGTCACACGAGTATACTATCCTGACCCTTCTACCCATTCCAATTAGCATTCCTTTAAGTACTGCCGTTAGATACTAGGAACTGGGTGGTAAGTAATTATGGATGTTTTTGGAGAAGACGTCTGTTTCTAACTTTCCAGTTTGATTAATACTCACACTTACATCTAAAGTATTCCACCGTTTCTCAGAGCTAACAGTCCATTTAGCCTTGTCAGGATAAAGAGTTTGAAGGTATTTCTCAACCACTGATAAAGACTTTTCATCAGGCATAACTCAAAGTCCTATTTGCACGATTGTTACATTAATTTGTTACAGATGACAATGGCACTGGTGAATTCGTAACCAGCTGTTCACCCAGTACTCCCATAGAAACGTCAACATATGTAGGCGCATGGGCAGGTCACATCACAGTGCCATTATTAGGAGATGCTATGATAATTTCACCATTTCCATCCTCGTAACCACAAGGATTATACAGAGCTATTTTTTAACCTTTAATAATACTTGCTTTGGATATTCCTAAAGGTGAGGGATGATTACTGAGCATGCTACTAACTGAGGGAATTCCCATTTTATTGTCTACACTAGGATAGAGTGCTTCAACGTCACAAATCGCTAGAATTGTGGATCTGGGCAAGGTGTTCCTAGTTCATTAATCCTTTCAATTTTCTGAAGAAACTCTTTTGTGTCCAGAATTTGGAAAGGGAGATAATCTTTAGATGGCCGATACGAAGTTGAGTGAATTTTGATAAATTTTGAGTGTGTATATCTGTACCATCATATATATATATATATATATATATATATATATATATGTATATGTATGTATGTATGTATGTATGTATATATATATATATATATATATATATATATATAGTAGTGAATTATAAAGAATATATAAAGTAGTGAATTACCTAGACATAACATTAGACCTCAATGACCATGTGTACAAACCATACAAAAAACCCAATGACATACCAGTCTACGTAAACATCAAAAAATACCACCCAAGAGAACTATAAAATAGGCACTCTGGCTCACCCACCTCCGCCAGCTCCAACCGGCTAAAGCCGGTTTCGCTGTTGCTCCGCCGGCTTACCCAGAGTGCCTATTTTATAGTTCTCTAATAGTAAACACTTTACAAACATACATAATGTGTAGGATTATCTGTTTTTAACACTAATTTAGAAAACTTTTGAGACTTAAGTTTTTGCTTAATCCTTCGTTTTTCTTGATCGTCTTCAATAACATCATTTTCACGCATACATTCATCAAATGCGTCTCTATCTTTCATGTGGAATAAAACTACAGTCTTTAATTGTTCTCTAAAGTCTTTTAAAACTGAGTTATATTTTTGACATAAAATCCACACACTTATCCCAGCATGTCTTCCACTGAAAGCCAGTTTCGGCCGAACAGTCATCTATAATAAATAGTGTCTGCGTTCCCCCAAACAGTCTGTACTACCAGTCGGTCGACTGTCAGCTTTTTTGCAAGGCCAAGACAACACAATTATAACGACGCAGTAAGTCAGCAGGCCGAGCGTCCTGTTTACAAACTGTGTGTCTCCCTATGTTCTGACCTAAAAATCAATAAAACACGCCTCGCGCGCCTACTGCGTTTCTTCTCTCACCGGGGCACAGCGGGCGTGCGCTAACACGTTCTTTGCTATAGCGTGAGCTGCCTCTTTCTCTGTTCTTCATCGCGCTTAACTAGTAGTTGCAGGCCAGCCCGACAACGAATCACTGCACAGCGCCCACGCACATCCTGTTCAGTCACAAAGCAAGTGGCTGACATATCAAATGAGAAGTGGTCCTACCAGTTCCACTTTTCGCCCCAAGTCCTTAATTAAGTCACCCCAAGTCCTTAATTAAGTCACCCCAAGTCCTTAATTAAGTTCGTAATTAAGTCACCCCAAGTCCTTAATTAAGTTACCCCAAGTCCTTAATTAAGTCACCCCAAGTTCTTAATCAAGTTACCCCAAGTTCTTAATCTAGTTCTTAATCAAGTTACCTTAAGTTTTTAATCAAGTTACCTCAAGTTCTTAACTTAAGTTACTTTAAGTTTTTACTTAAGTCATCCTCTATGTACAACCAAGTTCTTATTCAAGTCAATTTATAATTATTTATTAAGTTCTTGAAATATTATTCCATCTGAAATGGATCAAAATGATCTTTTGTTGTTGGCGGTTCTGGCATGCTTTTTTGTTTGGCTTCTGTATTTAGTGGTTGAGATTTTTTTGACTGCTTTGGTTTTTGCTGGCGTTGTTTATATATTTTATAACCGTAATAACCACCCCCAGCAGCAATGACGCCAAAAATGGCAACTGTTTTAAATTCAATATTCCATGACGACTTTGGTGTTGTAGGTCTTGAATCAACTTGTGTATTTACAGCTGGCATTGAAACAACTGTTGGCGTTGGCGGTGTTATGTTTTCATTATGAGTTATATTCTGTGATTGCAACATTAATTTTTTTTGTTTGTTCCACTCTGCTAATTTTTTTCCTGCTGCAACGCGCCCAGGATGAGGAGGCTTTTTACTGGTCACTTTCTCCACCTGATTCAATGTTTTCTGATTCTGCTGATTTTCTGGCTCGGTCATTTTGAAGGGAAACAAAATCTATATGATTAAAAGTAATTAATCCCATGATTAATGGCGATAACAATGTTCCAAATCTGTAATATAGATCACATCCTAGAGACTCTAATGACTTTGTTAAAACTGGATCCTGCGTTAAATCATACATAACATCTTGTTCAGAATCAATGGGAGCAAATCTACTAACTAGTTTAGTGTACAAACTAAGAACCGTTTGCCCAACGCTTTTTACCATTCTTGACCCCAGTTGCGCTTCATACCTGTTGTGATACTTTACAATGTCTTGTGGCGACATTTGTTGAATCTGTTCTATGCTGAATTCATTTCCAAGGTACTGTTTTGTTTTTCCACATGCTGCTAAAGAATACAGCCTTTCCTTTTGGCGCATAATAGCTTGGTCATCAACTTGATCATTTGTAATCATAAGTTCAGGAAGTAGATCATCGCAGTTCATGTTTTATTAATAAATAAATATTATTTTATTTTTTAAAAATGAGCGCCGAAAAAACTATTACTAACCTTGTATACCATTCTGCTGTTATTGGAGGCCTAAGTGTAGGATACACAATGCTTGGTAAAAGCCTGTTAAAAATAAAACCAGCAGATCTTGGCAAACTAGGCTTTGAAGACTCAGCAAAGCTGATTGCTGTTATTGCAGCTTCATTTGCTACGAAAGATTTTCTAGTTAAGCAAGGAATAATTCCAGACAGTATCAGTATGTAAAATTAAAAAAAATACATTTATAAAAATGGCTTCACTCGTAATGATGATTGGTGGCGCTGTGGTTAATGCGCTTGCTTTTAGCGGAAGTAATTACGCATTTAGTAAACTACAAAATAACAATGAGAGAAAAAGACATAACAGAGCTATGGAGCAACTAGCTGCTGCACAAGACACTTATGAAAAGCAAAGAATGGAGCAGTTAGATTTTATTAACGACAGACTTAAACAACAGGGACATGCAGCTTACACATTTAAAGATGTTGACCAGGCAATAAAAGAATATTTTCTAGTGACAGGCAAACAAGTTGAAACATTGCGTCCACCAAAATTTAGCGACTTTTATCAACCATCAGAAAAACAAAAGATGCAAGAAATATTGTTTATTGTCTTTGGCATGACCGCTGTGTATTTTGTTGCACAAAGTATTGGCTGAATAAAAATGTACAAAATCTATTATTCTCCAAAAGGATATTGGAAGGGAATAACAGCAATTAAAAAGCTTAGCCAAGCAGCGGGAGTCAGTGAACAAACAGCAAAAGAATGGTTATCTAAACAAGCGATTTGGCAAATTTATTTACCAGCGCCTAAACGAATACAAAGACCACACTTTGTCAACACAATACCGAACGACACCCATCAAATGGATCTTCTATATTTACCCCATGATACGATTAGACGAAAAAGATTTAAGTACGCACTTACAGTCATTGATATAGCTTCAAGATACAAAGATGCGGAACCATTAACACAAAAGAGTGCTTCTGCTGTTGCTGTCGCTATACAACTGATATATCAACGAGGACCCTTAACTTATCCTCGCATGATTCAAGTCGATGATGGAAAAGAATTTAAAGGACAAGTGAATCAATTATTGTTAAAACATAGAGTTACCATTAAAAGAGGCATTCCGGGTGTTCACAGATCACAGGGTTTGGTTGAAAACTTTAACAAACAGTTATCTGAAAGGCTTTTTTCCTACCAGTATCACAGAGAGCTGATTGACAATTCTCGCAACACAGAATGGGTAAAAAGACTGCCCTCAGTTTTGCGCGCAATGAATAATGAAGAATTTAAAGGGCTAAAACCAGTACAAGCAATCAGAAAACAAACAATAAATGTTGTTGAAGGAGAGTCTTCATCAAGCAAACTATTGCCATTTGGTTTGAAAGTAAGGTACCTTTATTCGCCGGGAGAAGCGGAAGGGGACACTCGCATCAGGGCAACAGATCCAGTTTGGAGTGTTGATCCATATGAGATAAAAAAAATTGTGAAAATGAATCCACCCGTGTATTATTTACGAGAAACTGACACAACAAAACGACCAGCCCCCGAAGATCTTTTGTGAAGGAAGAACTGCAGATAATCCCTCCAGACACAGTTCCAGTCGCTTAATTATTTTTTAATTTAAATTAAAATGGCGGCAAGAATGGAAAAGGAAGAATCCTTACGTAAAATGGCACTGGAAGCAAGAATGGTGAAGGAAGAGTCCTTAGAAATAATGCGAAAAATATTTGATTATAATCTTGCTATTAGACTAATATTTAAGAAGATTGATTATGCCATGCTAGACAAAACCTCAAATTTTGATTGGGAGCAAGAATATATTAAAAAAATTCGAGCGCATTTAGCAGTAATGAATAATAATTTGGTTGAATTGGGTGATGATATAGTTAAGCTTAACGAACTGTTTTAATCTACGCAAATACATTTGGGTTTAAAATGGAAGCTCAAAGGGAAATGGCAGAAATGGCAAAGGAAAAGTCTTTAAAATTAATGCAAGATTTATTTGAGTATCAGTATATCATTAAAGAAGTATTTGAGAAGATTGACAATCCCTGGCTAGAACAATCGCCAGACAATCGCTTTAAACCCCAAAGCTTTTATTTCGATTTTGATTTATGGAAACATGAATATTGTGAAATGACAAAAAAAATTAAAGCACATCTAGCATTAATAAATAATATTAATTTTGCTAAATTAGATGATGATATAATTGAACGTGCGATTGCTGAAAAATATAAGCCCATATGATTATACTATTCTCCAATGACCAATTGCATATGAAAACTCTGGATTAACAAATACTCTTTTTGTGTTAGTGCGGTCAAGAGACCGTTTTGTTACAACTGTTGTGTTAATCTCATGCAGATTAGATCGCAGCTTGTAATTGTCATGATGAAAAGTCTTTTTATTGAACAATGCTTCTTTATAGTTGTCATGGGATATGTTTGATTGCACAACACTACGAGATATTCCCTTTGCTTTTTTAACAACTTTTTTTTGGCTTGAAAGACTGTACATTTTTGACCTCAAACCAACAAACTCCTTGATCACCCCTCCAGATAATTCATCCTTCATCTTACCTAAAACCTTCTTGTTAACAGTTGAATGCAAAGGCGAATCTTTAGGATAATCAGATGTGTCGTACCATCCCGCATGCCCTTTAGCTACTTCTAATTCCATGTCTTTATAGATATCTTCAGTAGGGATATCTATAACAAAAGAATCTGTATCTGTGTACAGAACTCTGGACTCTGGATACAAGGGCTTAAAGTAGTCATAAAGAAATTCTAACATCAAAAGCTTCGACAGCTCTAAAACAGTAAACCCAATAAAAACGGGCTTGTCCAATTTGACTTTCTTTTTTTTCATCATTATGCCAAAAAGCTGATCATGAAATCTTCTGAAGTCCTGATAATTAGGTTTTGAAGTCAACTTAATTGCAACGTTTTCTCTGGTGACCAATCTAACATCTTTACGCTTGTGCGGATTTTCCATAGTCTTTCCAAAACAGCTGTTGTTCATCAACTTGAAAAAGTCTTTTTCTGAAGCATCTGCGGATTTAGTTCTGAGATCAGTGTTCTTCATGATGTATGGTTTCATGAACTGTTCTTGATCAAAAGCAATTATACGATGAACAGCTGTCAACTTTAAACCATGTCTTAAATAAAATTGAAGAAGTCTGTAATGACAGACATAATTTTTTTTGTCACGAAGATTAGGCACAAGTTTAGGCGGTTCTGTCATTGCCATCTTTAGACTTTCTGCCGCTAATGGATAGTCATTATGGTAATCATGAAGTTCATGAGGATATTCTAAATCAACTTCTAGAATGAGACCTCTTTTACGATCAGCTTCTAGAGTAGGTAGCCATTTTAAAAACTTTTGAATGTCTTTTACACCTCCTGTGTACATTTTAAAGTTGCGTAATGGAAGTGATTGCGCCATTGCCCATCCATACAGATTGTTTGCATCTAAATACATAAGATAGTTAGACCTTTTACTTGGATCATAGTCGTCCAAGTATTTGTTGTTTGCTTTACAGTAATGGTGCGACGCCATACTGATTCCCCCACGCAATCCGTTTTCAATCATCTGAAGCATTGGCAGGTTAGACAATAAATCAATTTGTACTCCAGTAAATTTTAAGAAAGCGTCCCAGCTCATCCCGGGCGCAGAAATATAATGCGCAGGATCCAGGCTGTAATGTTTCATGCAGGTCTTCCTATAATTTTCAAAGACGTCCGCCAACAAACAAGTATCCGCCATTAAATAGGAATCATGATAGTCTCCCATCGTTTTACACTCTAACTTCTGCCACGCATCTTGAGCATGCTGGTAATCAGAATCACTGATGTCCTTTCCTCTGAGACTAGAAAAGAACGCGCCTTTAGGCGGAAGTGTATCTTCGTCAAACCTTTGCCAACTGTTCATGTACTCATAAGGGTAAACGCCCTTTCTAACAAGAGTGGGGTCAAAATATTCTTCTGTTATTGGGCAGGACTTTAAGGACATAGCCAGTGACTCTAATGAACCCATCATGTGTTGCATAGAGTCGTAGAAAGACATGTTATTTAAAGTGAAACACATGTACTTTTCTGATGACTGTGCAATGCATGACACCCTGAAGTCGCTGGTTACTGCTTGCATTATAAGGTGAGAGTCGTAACCTCGCAAGTTGTGAAAGAATATAGGCAGCTTCCATGTCTTTGGTTCAGTAGAAAGAAACTCGTGGAGAGCGTGGCAGCAGAGAGTCCTCAGAAGAGAAGCCCCCTTCAAGCAAGTGTTTCGGCCCTTATCTCCTGACACTCTAGGGGGTTGGGCCACACCCGGTTCATGACTCCGGATGTCCCTCTGCTGCCCCTTTTTTTCCCATCTTGGGACGAGCCATGGCTGGGATTCGAACCCATGACCCTCTGGACATGCTCATTTTCCACTTAATGACTCGCGCTTTAACCACTGAGCACAGGGACACCTGATATTTGTAGGGAAATTAAGCCTTATGAAGTTCACTTTTGTTCCTCCTTGACCAGATCCAGCTTGAACACCTCTCTGCCGCTTCTGCCATTGCTTTCAGGGCTCTGGTTTTTTCCTTCCCTGCAACTGAGAGCTGTTTCATGAGGCTGTATGCAGACGTTCCTACAAACCCCCTAGCTCCAATTTCTGCAGTGAGGACTTTGACCTGATAGCCTTCTCTCCTCAGGCTGTTTGCCAGATCAGCATACTTTTCAGTCTTGTAGATTTGAGCTGCCTCCATTCTGTTCTCATATGGCACCGTGAGCTCGATCATGATCAGCTGCTTGGTTGACTTAGAGTGGACTACTATGTCTGGTCTCATGCCACTCTTGCTGATGATCTCTGGGTGACTCTTCCATTCTGGGAGGTCTGCAGTGCACTCCCAGTCATCTGCCCCGTCCAGCAGACTCTGCCTGCATGTTTCGAGTGGCACTGTTGTTCTTGGCCATGTTTTGCTGCCTCCTGCCGTGAAGAATGTTGCGGGTGCTTTTGGAGTCCTGATTTTCCCTTTTGTGGTGTTGGTACTAGCCCAGACTACTTGTACAATTTCTTTGAGCACTTGGTTGTGCCTCCATGTGTACCTTCCTTGAGCCAGGGCTACTTTACATGAGCTTAGGACATGCTCCACTGTTTGTTTTTCATGGCAGAGGGGGCATGCAGGATCGTCTGTTTTCCCCCACTTCACCAGGTTTGCATTTGAGGGCAGAAGGTCATATGCACATCTGAGAATGAAGCTGATCCTGAGAGGGGCCATGTGCCAAATGTCATTCCAAGTGAGACTTCTTTGGAGTGCATTCTCCCACGTTGTCCATTGCCCTTGCTGGCTCTGCTGGACTGCTTTTTGGAGTCTTTTTTGGTCTTCTTCTTTTCTCATCTCCTGAATCATCATGTCTCTTTTGGCTTTTCCTTTGGCCTTTGACCACCATTCAGTTTTGGTCACCCCCAGTCCCTGTCTGTTGGTCTGTGTGTGTCCTGTTATTTCTCTGATCTTGAGACTTTCTTTTGCAGAATCCATCGCCTCTTGAACTTTCCATTTTCTGCCTGTCTTCAGCTGGGGCTTAATTGCTTCTACCACCTTGTCTCCTGAGTCCTCCAGCATGCTTTGAAGTCTGATCTTCCCTGCTTTGTATTCCTCCAGGATGGATTTCAGGGGTAGTTTCAGCTTTGCTTGGCGACAGTACAGCGCTATGTCAGTCAGACAGGGTGGGACACCAAGCCATTTCCTTGTGAACTTGTTGATTTTGGCTTCCATTGCCTCCACTATGCTGGTGCAGATGTCGTATATCATCAGAGGCCATAGCAGCTTTGGTATCAGCATGAACTGCAGACACCAGACCTTGTATTTGCCAGGGAGCCCACACTGGTCAATGGTCTCCAAGCCTTCCTCCGCCATCTGCTTGGTTTCTTTTGCTCTTTGTGTGTCTTTCAGCGTATCATCATACCATCTTCCAAGGCTCTTGACTGGTTCTTCTGTGACTGTTGGAATGGCCTGGTTGGCAACACTGAAGACCACAGATCCGGCCACTTTTCCTTTCCTCAATGAGAGACTCCGTGATTTCTTTGGCTTGAACTTCATTCTGGATGAGGCAACTATGTCGTCCAGCCTCTCCAGCACATGACGTGCCTCGTCTTCTCTGGATGAAATCACTGTAGTGTCATCCATGAAGGCCTTGAGAGGAGGCATCTTGTATCCATCGCCAAGGTCTGTTTGTCTCGCGTTGTTTGTTGCTGCTTTCAAGATGAGTTCCATTGCCAGCACGAACAGTATTGGGGAAATTGCACAGCCCATTGCAATACCCACTTCCAAGTTGATCCAGTCTGTTGTGTACTCCTTGGTAGAGAACCGCATTGAGAAGCCATTGAAGTACTTCTTGAGCATGTCGCGGATGTTCTTTGGCACATGGTACATCTCAAGAGCCAACTGTATCATCTCATGGGGCACAGATCCATATGCGTTTGCCAGATCAAGCCACACTACGTCCAGGTCTCTCTTTTCTGTTTTTGCTTTTTGGATTGCGTCCCAGATCATTGTGGCGTGTTCTACACAGCCCGCCACGCCTGGGATGCCACCTTTCTGGACTGACACATCCAAGTACTTGTTTTCCATCAGGTACTTGGTCAGCCTTGCTGCCATGACAGAGAAGAAGATTTTCCCTTCGACGTTCAGTAGTGATATTGGCCTGAACTGGCTAATGTCACTTGAGTTTTGCTCTTTGGGGATGTACACACCATCTGCCGTCATCCACTGGCCGCTGATCTTCTGGTTTCTCCAAGCCGATCGCAGCAGCCTGTGGAGCCACTCCAGCACCTTGGGACATTTCTTGTAAAGCTGGTAAGGTATTCCGTTTGGCCCTGGTGATGATTTGGCTCTGGCTTTGTCGACCACCTTCTTGATTTCCGCCAACGTTGGAGGCTTGCCATTGAACTGTTCCTCAGGGTTGGTTGGCCACACCAGACCTTGAATGTCGAGTGGTGCTTTGCTCTGTGGGTCAGAGTATGTTTTCCTCAGATGCTGCTCAAGAACTCCTTTGTCCACACTTAGGGTCCCAGATTTTGGCTGCTCAAACAGTGTTCTGGCAAACTGGAAGGGGTCTCTGAAGAAGCGCTCTTGTGTCTTCTTCTTTTTGCTCTTCCTCTTCCTCGCAGATTCCGCTTTGCTGAGGGCACTGTGTTTTTCTTTCAGGTCTTTCCACAGTTTTTCCAAGCCTTGTTTTTCAGCTGGCAGTGCGGTCTTTATTTGCATCTTGAGGTTTTTCTTTTGGACCCTGATCTTGTCCATCTTTTCTTGGCGTCTGGATTTCTTTGGAGGTGTTTTCTCTTTGGGTAGTTTTGCTCCATAGGCGTCTCTACATGTGGCATACACAATGTCCCCATATGTGGCTAGTTTGTGTTCCAGGGTGCTTTTCCCTATCAGTGCATCGAGTCTTTGGACGATTTTTGCATCCAGTTTCTCCCAATCTTCAGTTTCGTTTGCTCGTGGCAGGTTGAGTTTCAGGCGCCTGGCATCGAGGGCCTGTGCAAATTCCTCATCCGAACCAACAGCGTGGATGTCCTTGGCACTGTGGTTTAAATCCTGGCCTTGGTCTTCCGACGTCTTATCTGCTGATGCAGTGCGCTGCTGCTCATTCAGATGAGTCTTCACACATCCCATCTTTGTTCTGTGGATCTTCATGCCACGGGTGGTAGCGAAACGCTTTCCACAGACACATGGATATTCCATTTGGTCCATGTTCATAGTCCGTTTGGGATTTGCAGTCATGATTGGTTGAGCACCGATGGATTCATCATTCTCTCCCCCTTTCGGTGAATCCTGGGAGCATCTTTTCCTTTTATTTTTAGTAGCCACATGTTTAAGGCAAAGTGGGGAGCCAGCCCACAGAGCCCTTGGTTCTGGTCTTTCCCAGTGTCCTCCGGTCTTTCCCGGACGTCCTCCGGCCTATTCCCGGAAGTCAATGGTTTGCCCATGCATCAGTAGAAAGAAACTCGTGGAGAGCGTGGCAGCAGAGAGTCCTCAGAAGAGAAGCCCCCTTCAAGCAAGTGTTTCGGCCCTTATCTCCTGACACTCTAGGGGGGTTGGGCCACACCCGGTTCATGACTCCGGATGTCCCTCTGCTGCCCCTTTTTTTCCCATCTTGGGACGAGCCATGGCTGGGATTCGAACCCATGACCCTCTGGACATGCTCATTTTCCACTTAATGACTCGCGCTTTAACCACTGAGCACAGGGACACCTGATATTTGTAGGGAAATTAAGCCTTATGAAGTTCACTTTTGTTCCTCCTTGACCAGATCCAGCTTGAACACCTCTCTGCCGCTTCTGCCATTGCTTTCAGGGCTCTGGTTTTTTCCTTCCCTGCAACTGAGAGCTGTTTCATGAGGCTGTATGCAGACGTTCCTACAAACCCCCTAGCTCCAATTTCTGCAGTGAGGACTTTGACCTGATAGCCTTCTCTCCTCAGGCTGTTTGCCAGATCAGCATACTTTTCAGTCTTGTAGATTTGAGCTGCCTCCATTCTGTTCTCATATGGCACCGTGAGCTCGATCATGATCAGCTGCTTGGTTGACTTAGAGTGGACTACTATGTCTGGTCTCATGCCACTCTTGCTGATGATCTCTGGGTGACTCTTCCATTCTGGGAGGTCTGCAGTGCACTCCCAGTCATCTGCCCCGTCCAGCAGACTCTGCCTGCATGTTTCGAGTGGCACTGTTGTTCTTGGCCATGTTTTGCTGCCTCCTGCCGTGAAGAATGTTGCGGGTGCTTTTGGAGTCCTGATTTTCCCTTTTGTGGTGTTGGTACTAGCCCAGACTACTTGTACAATTTCTTTGAGCACTTGGTTGTGCCTCCATGTGTACCTTCCTTGAGCCAGGGCTACTTTACATGAGCTTAGGACATGCTCCACTGTTTGTTTTTCATGGCAGAGGGGGCATGCAGGATCGTCTGTTTTCCCCCACTTCACCAGGTTTGCATTTGAGGGCAGAAGGTCATATGCACATCTGAGAATGAAGCTGATCCTGAGAGGGGCCATGTGCCAAATGTCATTCCAAGTGAGACTTCTTTGGAGTGCATTCTCCCACGTTGTCCATTGCCCTTGCTGGCTCTGCTGGACTGCTTTTTGGAGTCTTTTTTGGTCTTCTTCTTTTCTCATCTCCTGAATCATCATGTCTCTTTTGGCTTTTCCTTTGGCCTTTGACCACCATTCAGTTCAAACTTTAGTTGAAGATTGCATTTGTTATGTGCTGCTCCTCTAAACTTTCCACTAATGTGATCATGGTCTCTTACTGTTGGATTCTCTGCGGTGGCAACCAAGGCCGCCCCACAAATCCAACAGTGAGTGGCTGAGTCATACTGTTGTTGGTCTTCAGGCGTCATTATGATTTCAGATAAGTTTAGATTATTAGAACAGGCATTACGCACTTGCTGCATGCGTTTTAAGAAGTATTTTGCAGCATTTGGTCCTCTGTATAATTCTGGCTTTGAATGGGCGCCATCCGACCTAACAATGATGAAGGCAAATGAGCAAATCTGATGATTACTCATTAAGACTGTTTTAGGAAGTTTCTGTGGGGTTGGTCCTTCATAAGGAACAATGAGTGATTCGAAGTCTGCGTAAACAACATATGGACTAGTTTGCAACCGTTTCCAGTTCTTAAAACTAACTTTACTGCCTTCTCCGGGCGTAATTAGTTCTGTATCACAGTCAACTGGGCTAATACAATGTTTTACATGTTCGCTCGCTGCTTTAACAGATGGAATTCTTGTTAAACATTTTCTACAGAATTCTTTTTGCTATGTTGTTTTGTAGTATGCACTAGTAATCTACTCATTGTGCGTATTAGAGTGCAGTGCAACCCATTAAGGCTTTGCATCAGGAGTAAGTCTACATGAGTTTTGGTTGGTTCGCCTATTGTTGGACTGTTCTTTGACACTCTAATTGGCAGAAGGTTGGTTTCTTCAGACCATGTGTAGACATTAACAGTTATTGGTGGATTTTGTTTTTCAAACTGATCAATTTTGTCTACAGCCATAGGAAATTCAAGGCCGTTAAAGTTAAGATCATTGGCCCACTGTAAATAGTTAGATACTCTCTCTGCATTTTTGGCAACGTGATGCAGCCTAGCAAGAACGCACCACATAAAACATTTGTCATCTGAATTTTTTATGTTCAAAACTGCTTTCTTTGCAACTAATGTTGGAGGCAGTGGAATGTAAGACTTGCCTACAATCGGCTCATACTTAGCCTATTTTAATCTGATGTCTAGGACTTCGCCCTCTGACCAACCAGAGCCTCTCATTTTAGCTGCTTCAGAGGCTTCATTAAACTGTGTAAGAAGTTGATCTGCCCAACCAGGTGTTAAGTCATTAGAGGAAAGAATAGTCTGCTGTTTAGTTGAGACCCAGACTTCTAGATTTTCTTCGTTTATTGTTATATAGTCGATTAAAACAACTACCCTTACTTTAACTGGAGGGTTTATTGTTAGTTTACTTGGAACTTGAGAAATAGCATGTACAACGCTTGCTTGCACGTTTGTTGGATCAATAACTTCTAAAACGACCTCATTTAGTGCTCTTGACAAACGCTCTTCCTCGAGCATTGCTTCAAACAATTCATCTGAACCTTCATATATCTTATCCATGTTGAGTTTCTTTTCTAACTCAAAATATTTATTTAAATTAAAAAAAAAAACTTAATCAGAATCAATATCAACGGTCTTTTTGTGCTTGGACTCATAAACTAAAGTATAAACGCCCTTTGGGGTTGTTAATGTGAGCTGTTTAGAACAGAGTTTAATGTTTCGTTTACTTTTTTTAAACATTCCTTTTTTATCTGGTCGGTGTCTGGCTGTTGAGAAAAAGTTGCCCTTGCCTTTCTTTGAAGATCAAACTTTTGTCTTTTGTAGTCCTCAAAATCAGCCTGTAGGCGACTAAATTCTTCATCCGTGATGTTCGAGTCAGCAAGTGCTTTATCAATTATCAGTTTGAAGGAACTAAGTTTAGCTGTTATTAGTTGAACCATAGCTGTGTGCTTTTGGAGTTTAGCTTTTATTTTTTTGCTGACAGCACTTACAGCCAATGAACACAGGCCAAGAGTTAAAGACAAACCACCTAGAGGTATAGCTACCGGTGCACCTACGCCTGTTGCTAAGAGACCTACACTTGTTCCTGCTGTTAAAGCACTAACCGCCGATGCTCCAGTATTAACATATGTAACAGCATTAAAGACAGCAGAATACCTTCGTTTGGTTTTGCTGTATTTTGAAAGGTCCTGCTCTAGTTGGGTTTGCATTTGTGTTATGTTTGTTAATCTGAAAGTTTTTATGTCTACAGCAACAGAGTTCTCTTCTTTGGGCACTTTTGGATAAACCTGAACAGACATGCTTTTTAAAAATAAAAATAATTTAGTATTGGATATCTTTTAATCTGTTATCTTGAATATTCAGCTGCGCATCATATATTAAAAACAAATGTACATTAAGTGGTTTATCACTCTCTTTTTCTTTATCAATTTGAATGTTTATTACGTCTTTAACTGTTCTCCCACTCCCATGCAACTGATTATCCTCTGTCGACCTTAGGTCAATCCATAAACCGTATTTCGTTGTTAAATAATCATCAAGTCTAACACTGTGAAGGTGTAGATCTTTAGACACAAGGTCTACTGTTGGATTTCTACACCTCCCGCCTCCAAACAATTTTCTTATTTCATCAAAATGATGATAAGGTTTAAGCCCGCTGCCGTAGACTTGGTTAGGACTACCCTCAATTGAACATTGTACTTTCGTTATTTTAGGATTGATAAACTTTTCACTTTGTCTTTTGAATGGTTCTTCATCTTCACACAGCAATAAAATACCTTTAAGGGATCTTGCTGCGGCACTAAAACTAAAGTTCCATATTGTGTCTGCCCTGCTTTTAGGATATTTAGTATGATGAATCACTCTTTCGTAATATATTGCTAATTTTGACTGATATTGTTGCTCAATCAGCCTTGCTAAGTTAGGGTTGCTAACAATGTCAAACTCTAACGAGATGTCGAAAATGCTGTACTTGGAATCAGTGTCTGTAGATTTAATGACACATTTGTATTCATTAAAAGTTAGTTCATATGACAATCTGTCTTTTAATGCTCCTTGAAAGTATGGCGCATGCGCTTTTAACAACTCAAAATCTAAGGGTATAGAAAAGCGATTTCCATAAGCAAAACTTACAGCTTCATACTTGTTGCCGGCTTTAGCATCTTCGGCGTCTATTCTGTGTTTTAGTGCTTCGTTATTTTCGATTCCTTGAAACGCAAGATCGGCCCTTTCATTATCGGTTAGCCATAGATCAGAATAGATTAGAAATATGTCTGCATTGTGTAAAGAAAATATTTCTTGCCCCTCAAGTTTTATAGAAATTTTCTTAACGATTGCCCGTCCCAGATTCTGAACTACTGTCCTGTTTGCGTCTGTTGCTGAATCAAGTTCTATTTTGAAAGTAAGCCGTGCAGATCCCGGCACAATCACTTCATCTGCTCCTAGGTCTGGAAATTTAACAGTAAGAATTTGATCTGAATCAATAGTAGATGGATTATTTGGAACAATAATATTCTGTTTATTTCCCTTCACGCCAAAGGGCTCTTTCAGTCTTCTATGCGGGTCAAGAATCGAACCATATGCTTGTGACATTTTTTTATAAAACAAAATAAAAAGTTAATTATTTAAAAACATGGCAGGTGAAGAAGATTATGATGTTTTTGATCCTGGAGACGACATGAGTGAAATGACTCCTTTGACACAACCATCGCGCTCATTGCGACATGAATTAACAGAAAGTAAGGTCAGATCATTGTACCAAAGTTTAGGCCAAGAACCTCCCGAATTTATAGACCCTAATGATTTTGAAACAAAAAATGATCACTTGTTTTTTAAAAATGATAAAGGTGAACTTGTTCAGCTTACATCTAAACCAGACCCATCAAAGTTTTTAGCAAAGACTACAATTAGACAAAGGCTCAGTGTGAGCGATCAAAATCGCCTTGGCATTGCTAAACCGCGAAGATTAGACAGTGAGGCAGTTGCTAAACTTCAAAACACACTACAAGAACTCCCAACAGAAAACCAAATACAAAACATGGAACTTAAAGATTTAAGCCCAACAGCAGACGAAATAATACAAGCAGAAACCAGTTTTTCAGAAGAAACAGTATTAAAAACTATGCACGATCCGCCGCTACCTATGAGAGAAATAACGGCCCTTGATCATGCTTTGAGAAGCATCAGAGGCGAATTAACAAACAATTTAGCAAAACTGGGTGAACTAGATGAGCATATAAAAAGAGAAAAAGAAAAACTAGTTGAGGCTGATGACCACAACTTAGGACCTGGTGTTAAAGAAAGAATAACACAAAGACTAAAAGATCTTGAACAAGAGAGATCAGCAAGACTAGAAGTGCTGTCTACTAACCGAGAACAATTACGAACTCAAGTGAGCAGAATAAGAGAAACTATCCAAAGAATTTTATATGAAGACACAACGTTAGCAGAACGAATAAGAACACTGTTTAGAGAGCAAGGTGTCACATTAGCAAGTGTTATAACAGCCTTAGGATTTGCAATAAGTACACTGGTGTTGGCTATTACAGGCGGCGGTGGTGGGGAGCAGTGCCACCAGGACCACCATCTCCTCCACCTGATAAATCATGGGTAAAAAAACAACTCGATCACCTTGCAAACTTACTAAAAAAATTAGCCAGTAAGGCAATAGATTCTTTGCCTGGTATAATAGGGGGGATCGTTAGCTGGCTTTTGTCTACTGCAAGCAAAGTAGTTGGCTTTATGGCCGAGCACTTATGGTCATTAGTTGTCTTAATAGTTGGGTTACTTTATAGTAAGATAAAGACCAAGTAATCCTAGGGCAGTTAATCCAATAACAAGTGCTGTCTTTTCATATTCATGGGGGTCGCTTTTATTCACCATGGGGATTGGTTGGGGGTGGGGTTTTGAGGGGAGTATTGGATGGGGTTTTGGGGCCTTGGGGATTGGTGGGGATTCTTTTTTTATTGCTATTGCTGGCTTAGAATTTATGTCGTTTTTTCCAACCTTCTCTTCTTTACCAGCCACAAGGATTTCATTATTATAGTTTATTATTGTTCCTATCTGGAGTCTGAGGTCAGAAGGCAGCATGTATAAACCAGTGCCAACAGCAAAGTCTACTTTCGATCTTGCGTATTGCAAAACATTTTGGTACCTTTTAATACTTGAAGGCAAATCAATTGCAGAATTAATAGAATCCTCTAAATTTGCTAAATACTGTTTTTGGGCGTCAAAGCCAGTAGAAGGATCAATTATGTTTGATCTCGTTTGTGCTTGCGAACCTAGCAAACACCAAACATAAGTACGAATGGAGTCGTTTATTCGTTCTATTCCCGCTTTTGTTAGACCCTTAGAAGTATCCAAAATAAATGTTGTCCATGCTGTTTTATGCTCTTGCTCTATGGACCCGAGGTGAACAGTTGTGCCTGAAGAGAAAGATGTGTAAGGAGGATTCCAATCATAGTTATACTTTCTATGCACGCCCCAATAATAAAGAGTGCCTAAACCATGATTAAGATCCAACTTTTGTCTAAAGTCTGTCTTTGGGTCAATATCAAATTCGTTACAGATCCTTTCAAAAGCCTTGTAATCTATTCTGTTGCTGAATGGATTAAACGTTTTGTCATTTGGTAATGGTGCTTGCAGTTCAGATAAAATACGTCTGAAGGTGTAATAAAAATGAAATCTATACACTGACCTCACCAAAGGATCAGGATGATTTAAATGATCAGCATACGACACTCCACACCCAGTTGATGCACAAAACACAGCAAAGTTTAACTGGTTCTGATAAAACTGCATCGGATGACTGAACCACACTTTCGGGATGTAATCTTTTTTAATAGGAGGGTTAAGATATCTGTTTAATGGATTACTAACCTTTACTTGAAAGGCGTCAGACTGAGTCACAGAAATGTCGAGAGTATCAGTTGTTATATCTTTAGGACTGTAGTGCGGCCCAACAGAATATTTTGCATTAGTATATTTGAATGCACTCATTTTTAAATTTGTTTTAAAAATGTTTGTAACAATAACAACTCAAGACAGTCCTTCGTTTTTAGAATATGCTATTAATAATGAATGCGGAACCCAAAGGGTTGCACTCCATGAAATTTTTTACAAAGTCGTGTGGTTTAATATAAGTGAATCCAAGGAAAATAATAAGATTAAAAAATATGATAATATATTAAACTTAGTTAGCCAGTTAACCATACCTGATGGTTATTACGGGTTTTGCTCGCTGAAAGAAGCAATGAGTAACTTCGACATTACTCTCAAACTTAACAATGCAAATTTGAAAGTAATGTTGACATTCAAACCTGAAGAAAAAAGAGTAAGTTACCTTTTTGATGTAGAGCTAGCTAAAATGTTAGGCTTTGCAACTAACAATCGATCAATCAGTCATGAATTTATAGTTACACCAGACAAAACTACTTATGAGGGAGAATATCCGCTCGATCTTGCATTACATTCATTACTCTATGTTCATTTGGACGAGCTGAGCACTGATGAAAACTTATATGATGGAAGGCCCTCAACTGTTTTAAGAGCTCTTCCATCAGGGAAAGCTGCATATTGCGATTATGAAATTATACAATTCCCTAATTTACAGTTTAAAAGATTAGCTTGTGGGAGGGTCAGATCATTTAATATAAAGATCACAGATAAAACAGGGAAAGTCGTAAAATGTGATAACCTGCACATTGTTTTAGAAATAAAATAATACGTTGTTTTAAAAAATGTCACGTGGGCCAGAAGAATCGGGAGTTACATTAGCGCCTGAGAGGTGTGTAACTTTAGAATTAAAAGACCTTGCAGACGTTGAGGACTTTGAACAAAACGGTGAGATAGGCACTTTGTATGGTTTTGAGTACACTAAAGATGGTTATTATAAGCGCAAAGAGGTTGACGACAACAAAAGGTTTCCTAAACTAGAACAACTACGCAATCTAGAAGCAAATAATACAGGTCAGTATGAATATAAAATAGTTCGAAAAACTGACAACAAATGGCACTTAGAACCATATTTAGAATGGGACATAAAATTTGAATTCTTAAGCCCATTTACATTTTTTGACCGTCAAAAAAGTTTCAGAAAAGCATTGAACTCTGGCCCTTTACATGTAAGTCTTATGCCAGAGGACAACAGTCGGAAAGAAATCGAAATAAAGCCGTTTGGGGACAAACAGTACATCCTCCACAGAAGAGAATCGGTTTTAAAGAAAGCTTCTACAAAATTACAGTTCATTCCACGCACAAAATTAGGAGACACGTTCACAATGATATTTAAAATTTCTGTCTTAAAAGATGAGGCGAGAAATGGAGCTCTGGGCGTCAGTGACAATCTTATGAAAGGAATTCTTATTAGCTGGCAAAACTTAGACGTTGACAAACTTAAAGTTACTGTCGTCGTTCTTTACAATGGCGAGGATATTAAGGTCATAACAACAAGCAACAAAATTGATATTAGTCTAAATAGAAACGATCTTACAGAACTGAACTGGATTAATCTTACACATTTGGGCCTTATAGGGTTTTATTATACTGAACAAGTTTTGACAGAGAGTATGATAAAAACAATAACTGGATTAGATTAAATTATGTTTTAAAACTATGGAGCAGACGACTTTGGTGTCAATGCCGATGTTAAACTTTATGACAAAAACCCCTCATTGTTCATTGATTTGTGGACAGACTGGTTGTGGAAAAACAATATTTATCCTCGACCTATTACAAACAGTTTATCGTTATAATTTTGATCATATAGTAATTTTCTGCCCAACACTTAAATGGAACAAAGCATATCACGACAGAAGGTTTATATGGACGGATGATGAAATCTATTTAGTTGATCCTAGCAATAAACTTAGCGAGTGTTTAGAAGGAACAGTTTGAAGGAACGCAGACACTATTTATTATAGATGACTGTTCAGCAGAAAGAGACATAGTTAAAAAGAGAAACACTTTATCAAAACTGGCTTTCAGTGGAAGACATGCTGGGATAAGTGTGTGGATTTTATGTCAAAAATATAACTCAGTTTTAAAAGACTTTAGAGAACAATTAAAGACTGTAGTTTTATTCCACATGAAAGATACAGACGCATTTGATGAATGTATGCGTGAAAATGATGTTATTGAAAACGATCAAGAAAAACGAAGGATTAAGCAAAAACTAAAGTCTCAAAAGTTTTCTAAATTAGTGTTAAAAACAGATAATCCTACACATTATGTATGTTTGTAAAGTGTTTACTATTAGAGAACTATAAAATAGGCACTCTGGGTAAGCCGGCGGAGCAACAGCGAAACCGGCTTTAGCCGGTTGGAGCTGGCGGAGGTGGGTGAGCCAGAGTGCCTATTTTATAGTTCTCTACCCACCATCTATACTAAAAACAATACCCAATGGTATAAACAAGAGACTATCCAACCTGTCATGCAATGAAAACGCATTCAATGATGCAGCAACAGAATATCAAGAAGCATTACAAAAAAGTGGTTACAATTACAAACTACAATACAGTCCAGACAACAACACGAACAGAATTAAGAAAAATAGGAAAAGAAAGATCATATGGTACAACCCACCATACGATGGACAAGTAAAAACAAATGTAGGAAAAGAATTCTTTAAAATCTTGGCAACATCATTCCCAAAAGAACACAAACTGTCCAAAATATTCAACAAAAACACCATTA
>JAMYXO010005914.1:0-14606 GCA_033310375.1 Conus canariensis | reverse complement strand
ATCGATTAAAAAATGACCCCAAAATAAATCTGCAAAATGCCAGTTTTGTTTGGGGAAAAATGGCTTTTCGGCCCAACACAGTGTAAAGAATCAAATAAAATTCTTTTTGTGTGATTAGGAATGACTAATATTGATATAGGTTCTGGGGCTTCCCATTTGAAGGGTTGACCGAACAAACCCAAGGTTGACATTCAGGGAGGGTTAAGGGGGAAAGGGGTAACCCCCCGAACAGCCCATTTCATTTGTGTGGTCCCACGAGAGAGTGCCATTTGAGCCCCCTGGCTACTGGGCCTTCACTGCTGATTTTTTATTTGTCGTTGTTTGTTGAAAATTAGTTCTTCTGAAAACTTGCCTCTGTGGATTTGTTGGGCAAAGGTGTGTTCGGAACAGATTCCCGGTGCAGGGGAGTCCAAAATAGCGTGCACGATTTTTTTGAAGAGGAGGGGTTTTGAGCCCCACACCCCCAGGATGAAGCATTGGTTTCCCCTACGGTATCGGTGGAAATTTTAACGGGCAGTTCTTGCTTTCCGCCACTTCATGAATTTTCCCTCACTATCTCTTTTTTCTCTCTGCACCTACCAAAGCTTCGTACCCTTCGCTCTTCTTCACAAAAATTTTGAAAACCCCAAAAACTTTCTCTAAAATTTGTTGGCAAAAAAGAGCCCTTCATTTTTAGGCCCCTTCTATTTGGAACCCCCTCTGGAAGCCTTCGTATCGCCTATCTTTTTCTTTTAAATTCAGTAAAAACTTACCTTTCAAAAAAGTATTTTTTTGTAGATGAATGATCTCTTTAAATTCCCCAAAAATAGTTCGGTGAGACAGTTTATGATGTAGGGCGTTTGCCTTTTGTGTATTTTTTTTGCGTGTGCTGAATATTGATGAATAAGTGAAAATGGTGGATGTAAGGCATTGGTTGTACAACAAGAAATGCGCTTTTAAAAGTATTATACATTTATTATTATTATTTTATTATTTTTTATTTTTGTGTTTGGGGGGAGAGCGTCATTAAATGGCAGCGTGGCGAAAATGCACGAAAAATGACACGTAAACAATAGCAACAGCAACCACCCAGAAAACGATTCAGTCACCACCAAAAGATAAAGGTTCAACGGAACAAATCGTTTTTTTTTGACCCCCCCCCCCCCCCCACCCCCCCCCTTCCATCTCCCCTCTTTATTTATTGTCCATACTCTTCTCTCTGTTTCAAAAAATGGGTTTTGTTCACTCCATTTGTGACCTTTTCGTGCGTTTCTTTGTGCGACGAAGTGAATCGTGTTGGGGAAAAAACAACGAAAGAAACCTTGGAGAAAAAAAAAAAAAAAAAAAAAAGAAAGGGCTTTAATTCTTGCAAGAAAAAAAAGGGAAATAATTCGGGGGGGGTTGATCAGGAATATTTCTTGGAATCGTTTTTTGGGGGTTTTTGATCAGCGTTTTTTTTAAAAAACAAAAAAAAGGACTATCCCGCTTAACAAACAAAAAAACAAATGACATTAAAAAAAAAACGCGCGCGTACGAAAAAGCACAGTAATTTTGGGCCCCCATCTGTAAAAAAAAAAAGTGGTGAGTGCCCCTTTTTTGTGTTAAATTGGCCCCAAAAGGTGTTTCATTTGCCTGTGAAACAAGACACAAGAGGTCTGGAAAGGCGTGTGTTTGTCTTGTTTTGGGTTTGTCCCGGCGCTAGTCTTTTTCTTTTTGGGAATAGGTTTTATTTCCCGCTGCAGTCCCCCCCCCCGGGTCCTTCCCTCCCTGCCCCCCCCCTGCATGATGTATGCAGTAGTCACGTCAGTATGGCACAACGCCTGTGCTGGCTCCGATCCCTTTACAGTTGGAGGTGGAGAAGGCTTTGGGGGGGGTACAGGCGTGACCTGTGAATGACCCTCTGCTACACGGATTTTCTTGAAGTTGATTGTACTGGGTCCAGACTGATGTGGTTGGCAGTATCAGAGTTATTTGGGCAGAGGTGGGCCACCCACTCTGGGGGGGGGAAGACCCTGTCCCCGAAACAGTACAAGCTTCTAGCAGGGACACCTAAGTATCCGTTTGGCCCCAGGAGTTCCTTTGAAAAACCCAACATCTCCGTTTTTGCAAGGTTTTTAGCTGGGGATTGAAAACAGGGGGTTTTAAAAGGTATCCATTTTGGTTGGAAGGTTTCCCATGCAAATTTGTGGTGTGTGCGTGTCTGCGTGCGTGTTGTGTGTTTGTGTGTGTGGTTGGTGGGGTGTGTGTGGTGTGTGTGTGTGGTGTGGTGTGTTTTGATTCGTATCCATCGCAGCAGCCCAAAATTAACAAATATAAACTTTTAACTCTTTCGTTTTTGAAATTCTAATTTTTTCCCTTTTGGGGGTATTAAGAATGTGTTTGATAGTTTCTTTTTGCGCATCAGCGAATTAAAAAAAACGAAAAAAAACTTTCTATTCAACATGCTGACCATTCAGACAAGGGAAGTAATTCCATTCCTTGGCGGAAATAAATTTTTTTTAACGTTTAACTGATTAAATGGTTCATTTTGCCCCAGTTTCAAAAGAAAAGGACTGTTGCTCGCTCTTTTTTTTAAAAATTTTGCCCAAAGTGTTGGAAAATCTTTGAAAAAAAAGGCCCCCAAAGAGGTTCAAAAAACCCGCCCGTGTTTTTTTTGTTTTTTTTTTCCCCCTATCTTTTTTTCTTCTTGTCCAAGTACAGAACGCCCTTTTTGTTGGTTTGTGTCGGTTTCCCCCTGCAGTCTCTTATTTGTGGGTTTTGTTTTTTCCCTTTTTATGCGCGTTGTCAGCAAAAGATTGCCCAAAAAACCTACAGGTTCTTTTTTTCCCCCCAATTTTGAAAAAAGGGGTGAAATAGGGGCCCCCGCGCAATCCCAAAATTTGTTGCTTGGAGTTAAATTTTAAAGGGGGATGCATGAACTAAAAGAATTCATTAAACTGAAAAACTTTCTATCAAAAAAAATTATTGAACTTTTAGAAAGGAAAAGTAGGTTGTTTTTTTTTCTTTTAAAAATTTTTTTCTTCTTTTTTTGTTTTGTTTTTTCCCCCCCTTTCAAACTGAAAAAAAAGGGGGTTTTAAGTTTTTCCCAGCCCCTTTTTTTAAATTAAATTTGTTGTTTTTGTTGTTTTTGGTGTTTTAATTTGGGGGGGCGTTAAATAAAAATGGGGGGGGGTCCTAAAATTTTTTGGTTTGGGCCCCCCAAAAAAAAAGGGAAATTTTTTAAAAAAAATTTATGTATTTACGCCCCGAGTACGGAAGGAAAAATTTTTACGCAGCTACGAAACGCATGAAGGTTGCCCCAAAACACAAAAACCCCACACAAAAAAACACACAAAAACAAAACCAAACCCCAAACACAAAACCCCTTTTTTTTTAAAAACAGAGGGGGGGGGTTTTTGGCGTGAGAGCCACTAAAAAAGAAAATTTAAACGTGTTCTCCAGCTTTTTAATTTTTTTGCGTGGGTTGGAAATTTCGAAATGGGAAAGCTGTAAACCCCAAAGCCCGGGGTTCCCAGGTTTAAAAAACAGCTGCTAAAGAGGAAAGTAAATTTCTAAAAGAAAAGGACCCCGGGTTTTGAGCTCCCAAGAAAATGCAAGAGGACCCAGGGGGGGAAAAAGAAATTGCAAAAATCGGGCAATTCCCGGCAAGGTGACCCCGGGAAAATGTGGCGAAAAAATTTGCCAAAGGGGACGGAAGAAAGCTAAAACTGGGAAGGGGCAGGGGAGTTTGGGGCCCAAAGAAAATGTTTGTGTTTTTAAAAAGTTTTGCCCCGGGGACTTCGCATTGGTCAGGGGGCCAAAAAAAAACGGTCCCCCAGCCCCGGTTTCCCCAGGGGCCATAAAAGAAAAGGGGGTCCCCCGTTTTTTCCGGAAGCTGAATGTCAGAGTGCCTCGGGGCCCCCGGGTTGCTCGCGGGATTTGGGGAAAACCGAAGAAAACCCTGGCCCATTGTTTCGGAGTTTTCCCCGCAAACTTTCGAAAAAGGGGCCCTGTTTTGCGATTTGGGGGGGGGGGTTTTCCCCAAATTTCCCCTTTTCCAAAAAAAGGGGAAAGTGTTTAAGTAAGTTCAACGATACAGACCTGGCGCTAAAACCCCCCCTTTGAAATGTTGGGGAAAAAAGTCCTAAGAAATCCGGAGAAAAATAAAAAGCCCCTAAGTTTCCCCCCTGTGTTCCCCAAAAACCAGGGTTTGGGCAGTTTTTTCCCATCCAGAAATGGCACAAAAATTCCCCACCCCCCCGTTGGGTTGGGCTTCGCGGGTTTTTTGGGGGTTTTTAATGCCTCCAAAACTTGCCCCCCTGTCGGGAAAAATCTGGCCAGGTTTTAAACCCCCGAGATATAAAAAGGTTTTGCTTGGGGGAAAACCCCCGAAGCGTGGGCCGAGTTGTCTCCGTTCCGGTGACCATTGCGGGGCCCCCAAAGGGGGGGGCCATGGTTCCCACTACAACGGGACGCCCCCCAAGGAGGTGCGTTGCAGCCAATTAGATAAAAGTACTTAAGGGTGGACGACTTGTGGAAACCATGTACCGAGGGCGGGGAAAATTGGGGAAGGGTGCGAAGGAAATTCTTAGCCAAGCCCAAGACAGAGGAGAGGTCTCGATTTTCCGCGGAACCAAAAGCAGCACCCCCATTTTGTTAAAGGGAAAGAGGAAGTGCGCATTGTGCATTAAAATTGGCCCGTTTTTAAATTGGGCGGCCCCTCCCGTTGCGAAAGGGCCCAACCAGGTTTTTTTCTTTTGGGGAGCTCCCCATTAGGGTAACCCATTTAAAATTGTTTTAGTGGGACCCGTCACCCCTTCCCTCTGTGTTCCAGTCGTAAGTGGCCCCTGTGCCGGGGGGCGGAAATCTTTTTTAAAAAGTTTTTTTTGCCTCGATTTGGGCCTAAAGGGGTTTGCAGGGGGAAATTGAAAATCTTTTCCCCTTGCGGCGTAAGTAAACAGAAATCATCCGTCCGTCCCCTTCCCCCCCCCGACATTTTAAGGCCCTCAAAAACCCTTCCCCCTTTCCACCCTCTCCCCCCCCCTCCCCATGCACCCCCCCTTCCCCCCTTCTTAATAAAAACTGTCTGTCTGGATTTTGTTGGGGAAATGTGATGATGATTGCGTGAAAATGAAATTTTAAAATAAAAAATTTTAAAACCCCAGCATTTAAAACAGACTATGATAGAATTCAAAAAATGAGTTCTGGAACTGGCCCCCAATTTTTGATCTTTGGTTTTGTTTCACCCCAAAAAACATAAAAGAGGCGACATCACCCCCTTTGCCAGATGTGAATCCAAGGCACAAATAATGTGACCAACGGCCCTTCCACCCCTCAAAAATGCTAAAAGTGCGCAACTACAATCAGTTTGGGCCCACTTCCCAAAAACGGGCCCAAATTTATGTTTAAGGTTTACTTTTAAAATTGGTTGTGTGTTGTGGGGTTTTATGGGTTATTTTTTGATTTTTTGTTTATTTTTTAACCTGGTGTTGAAAATTTTTTTTTAAAATTTTTTGTTGTGGGGAGAGAAAAACAACCAACCGCGATAACATAAATCCAACAGCTAAAAACCACACACACAACCAAACACACCACCACCCCAAAACACCCCCAAAACACAATTCATCCCCAAAACGTCATTTTAACCCCACTCAGTGCAACACGCTCGCGGCGCCACCCCCCAACATAACCACAACCTTCCCCCAAAAACAAACACACAACCCCAAATTGGGGGCCGTGCCTTTTTTTTTTGGGAAAAAAAAAACCCCGTAAAATTCCCTGGAAAAAATGTAAAAAAAAAGGAAAAAGGCAAGGAAAAAAAGAAAAAGGGGGACAAGCGTAAAATGTTTCCCCTTGGAGAAAAAAACCCTAACAGAAAAAACAGAAATAAGAAAACACCCCGGAAAAGCGGCAAAGTTTTTTAAACCCAAAGAGGAAAAAATTTAAGTACGTCGACAAGGGGAACCCCCCCACGCTTCCCCAGATGCAGGGGGGGGGCTTTAAACGATAAAAAGGCCTTCCAACCCTGGCGAGCGATCAACGAAGGGAAAGAAGGATTCCGGAGACCCAGAAACTATCCCAAAAGGATGACGGAAAAAGACTATAAAAAAAGCACTTAAAAAAAAGTGACAATTCAAGGATTCGGGAAAAAGTAAAATACAAACGGGAAAACGAGTACAAAAAAACCGTTTTGGGGACTTGGATTTGGTAACCGAGAATGAGAACTAAACTTTTGAGAAAATTTTCCCCCAAAAAAAAAAAAAAAAAAAAAATTGCGAATATTTTTTTGGGACTTTATGATTGACGTGTGAGTTAATACATACCCCAAATGAGATGCGTTTTTTGAACAAAGTGTTTAAATTTTAAATTTATTCCTTTTAAATTGAGTTTAATCACGTTAAAATTGTGTTTGGAAAATTTTGTTTTAAAAACTTTGGTTGTTCAATTTAAAAAATGGAAAAAAAAATTTAAATTTTTCGTGGAACATTAAAGGATTTGGGAGACAATGATGGTAGTATTTTTTAAAAAAATTTCTTTGAAGAAAATCACAGAATATGTTTGTTTGAATAGTAATATTAAAAAGAACTCATTTGAACGGGGAAGATATTAAGATATCTTTTCCCAGCTTTCCCCCTGGGTTCATTACTGCAGGAAAAAGGAACAAGGCCCCATGCATCAGGGGGAAATCATTTTTTTAAGAAGGAACTCAAGCTAATAAATTTTACCCAAGGTAATTTGACATTTTTTGGTTAATTTTTTTCCCACAAATGAGAGTTGAATTTTTATGGTTTTTTATTAACCTAAATGTCGTTTTGGAGTGAAAATACGGTGCGCATTTGGGAAGATTTGGAAAGCCCAAAAGAACTTTTTTACCAAAGGGAATGTTATTTGTGGGGGTTTAACCCCAAGCTGGAAATTAATAGTTTTTATATGAACGGACGGTGAAAAAAATTGTTTCTTTTCCTAAGGGAAAATTTTATAACGTTTTTAAAAAAACGATGTCTCAAGAAAGTTAGAAAAAAAAAATGGAAAAAAAATTTTTAGTAAAATATTTTTTGGAAAAAAAATATGTATTTTTAATGGTCGCTCATTGGCGATTTTCAAAAAAAATTTTATTGTTTCAACACAAAAAAAGTAGGTTGTAGATTATTTATTTATCACAAGAGAAATGAAAGATGTTATTGAAAAAAAAAGTTCAAAAACTCACTGTTATTCTGACATTGTCCTTTTAAACTGTCAATTTTTTTCCCTACTGTTGCTGATAGATAATAAAAAAAAAATGCGCATTGACAGTGCCCCCTTAGTAAAACACGTCAAAAGAAATGACACAAAATTTAACAAAACCTTCGTCATTTATTTGGGAGACGAATTGCGTAAAGTGAACTTTGTTTTAAAAAAAAACCCCTATCAGAAGGTTTTTAAGAAAAAATGAAAAAACTTTGGGAAAAGACACAAGTATGATAGGGAGCCTCGGTCTTCATTAAAAAACTGTTAATGATTGACCCAAGAAAAAAAGACGCAGATCCTTATCATAAACAAAGAAAAAATGCGCAAAAAAAAAAAAATGAAACAAAAAAAAGGGTTTGATGAAAAATGTTTTTTTTTTAGGAAAAGAAGAAAGACCCTTTTTAAAAAGCACTGAACAGACACCCTTTCAATGATACCACAGGCAAAATACTTTTAACAGTGAAGGATACAAAAGTCTTTTAGAAAGACAAAAAAAAATAACGAGACAACTTGTTTTTGGAACTAAAAGAGCATTTTAAAAGGATCCAAATCAAATAGGGAACCCCTAAAAAAAATTTTCCAAAAAGCAAAATAGAAACAAAAAAAAAAGGGAAGGAAATCCCTGAAGAAAATGGATTCTCATTAAAAAATGTTAGCAGGAATATTGAAATAAAAGCAGAGAAAAAAATGATTGAGCACAAATTGTCTAAAAAGAAAAAGTTATATATAATCCAAAAATTGATGAACAAAGTAATCAGAAATCATAAGACATTTTGAAATTTTTTAAAAAAAAAAAAGCCCGGGAAAAAGGACGGAATCTCAAATGAAATAATCCCAAAAACCCGTTTTCTAATATAATTTACCTCTTAAAAACATATTTAAATGGGTATAAGTATGGCCGTATCCCCCTCTGTGGAAAAATGGCATTTTTGTGCCCCTTTAAAAGCGGCATCCCACAAATCCTAACTTATCGGGAATTTTCTTTAAACTGCTGCCTGAGTAAAGCTTTTTGTCAAATTAACAACAGGATAACAATTCATAGAAAGCAGAGATTTATTTATAAAAGAAAAGGCAGGATTTCGAAAACCCACAGAACAACGACCCGATATTATTTTAAAAAAAATATTTTTAGTGAATAAGAAAAAAGAAAGGGAGACTTATGTTGTTTTGTAGATTTGAAAAGCATTTGCAGATATGGCGCGCTTTATTTTGAATATTGTCAAATGATGAAACCCCTCCAAAAAAGGGATTAAAGCTTTGAGGCAAAAGGGGTTGTCGTATATACAAATAGGTAATAGAAACCCTTAAAAGTGTCTTACCATCGCAAACCCCGGGGAAAGTGTAAGGGGGACGAAGCGGTCAGGGGGGGGCAGATGGAAACCAAAGGGGGTAAGGAGTTGGCCCCCCCGACGCGAAAAGGGGGGGAAAGAAACCATGGGCCTCGGTGACCAAGTGAGCGCTAAAAACTCAGTGTGGGTTTTTTGAAACAGTAGTGAAAAAGGGAGGAGTCTTGGTCGTTCGGATGGTTTTCCGGGGGTTTAGGGGTTGGTTTTTTTGTCAGGCGGTTGAACGCGGGGATTTGTTTGTCCTCTTTAAAATAATTCTGTTTAAAGTGGCCCCCGAATGGCGGGAAATTTTCGTGCCATTGGTCCCAAGTTTTTGTTTTTAATTTAGGGGGGTGTGAAAAAACGATGTGTGGGAAGTGCGAAAGGAGAATTGGCATGTGAATGGGGTTTGGAAAACGCTGGACAAAGGCTGGCCAAAGGGGGAATCTTTGTTTCCTTCCCTTTTAAAAAGTGAGGGAGAAAAAACGAAAAGAAAAGAACCCCGGAGAGAGAAAAAAAAGGCAGGGGGAAGGAGAGAAAAGAAAAAAGGTTGGGAGGACAGAAAAAGGGCGAGAAAAAACTTTGGTCTGGGGAGAAAAAAAGTGCGGGAAAAGTTTTGGGGGGAAAAAAAAAGGGGAAAGGGAAAAAAAAACTAAGTTTGAACCCCAGGGTGGGTAAAGAAGAAAACAAAAATTAAACCCCAGAGGGGGGTGAAAGAGCGAAAAGAAGATTTTGGGTCGAGACCCCAGGACGACCCGGAAACCCATTTCCTAAAACCGGAAACCCGAAAAACCCCCCTCCCATAAAGAGTGCTGAAAAAGAAAAAAAGGGGGATTTCAAAACTGTGGTGTGGGGGGGAAAGCGGGGTTGTGTGTAAAAAAAAGGGCCCAGGAAAAAAAGTCATTTTTTTAAAACCCCGGGAGGGGGAAATATTGATTTTTATGTGTTGATTTTTTTTTTTTGTGAAATTGGTTTTTTCATGTTTGATTAAAAATAGCAAAAAAATTGTATTTTTATGCTCTTTGTGTTAAAAGAGAAACGAAGGCGTAAACCCCCTTTCCCCCCGAGAGGGTGAATTTTTGGGGGGCGCATGGTGTGCTAGGGTGTACGAGTGAAAAAAAATTTGGGTGTTAACCCTCCCCAATAATAATAAATTAGTGAAATTAAAAGGCAAAACCATCATTTTTTCCCCCCGCCCTTGGACAAAGTGGGACCCTGCCGGATTGAGGGCCCAAAATTTTGTCTCGGGGGGGAAAAACAAAGGGGTTCTGGAGTAGGGGGGAAAAAGCGTCCATAAAGGCAATTTTAATTGTTTTAAATTTATTTCCTTTATTTTTTTGAGTTTTGAGTTTGGGGAATTGTGTGTAGGGGGGTTTTTTTTAAAACAAAGGTCGTTCAGAAAAAAAAAAAGAACGAGGTTTAGTTTTAAAACCCCACAAAGCGTGGTTTAAGATTAAGGTCCTTTGTTTTGGGGAACACTCCCCGGGGTTGGTGTTTAAAAAATTTTGTGATAAAATTTTTTAGGGAATTTTGGGGGGGTCTAAAAGGTAAATTTTTTGGGGGTCCCAAAAAATTTTAAAAAAAAAAAATGGGGGAAAATTTTTCCCCCCTAGAAAATAGTTTTTTGGGGGAAAAAAAAGGGGATATGCAGGAGAGGGGGGGGAAAAAATTTCTAGAAATCGGGCAAAAAGATGGGAGAAAAAGGGGGAAAAGGAAGGAATTTAAAAAAAAGGAACGCTCAAAGTGTCAAAAAAAAGAGGTAGGTAGAGACTTAGGTTAAAAACGGGTCCGTTCCCAAAAAAATGGTTGGAAAAAAATAAAATAAAAAAAATCGTAGTAAAAAACCCCAAAAATTTGGTTAGGCCGCAAAAAAAAATTTTTCCCGGGCCCCTAGGCCTAAACCCCCATTTTTCAGAGAAAAATGTTCGATTGAGGCCTTACGTCGTTTTGAATCGTTTCCCGAGCCGGGGGCGGGCCCCGGAAGAAAAAAGGGAAAAAAAACCCTTTTCCCCTTTTTGCGGCGTCCCTTAAAACTGTTTCCACCTTCCCAAAAAGGTGAAAAAGGGTTTTTGGGGACAGGTGAAAAAGCATACTAAAGGAATTAAATTTTGACTGAAAAAGGTTTTGGGGTAAGTTTCGCGAGGCGAGAATAAACGGGTGGATCACACAGGGGGGTTTTTTGACAAAACTTTTCAACAAGGGGGGGAAAACTTGGGGGGGAAAAATTGTTTTTAAAGGGCCCCAAAAAAGACATGGTGTAAAGGGAAAGGGGGTACTTGAGGGGGGGGAAAAAGGGTCACAAAAAATTTAAAGGGAAAAAAAGGTGCAACACAATAGCTGAGGTACTTGTTCATTGATACCCCATTCTTTGGGGTCGTACAGGTTTTGGCTTTTCCCAAAAGCCCCCGTTGATTGGTAATTGGAAACTTTTCCAGGAGCACGTGGGTATGGAGACCAGACCTGATTTCGTTTTTGAATCAGGGAAAAGATTTCTGGGGGAGAGAAAGGCCCCCCGGGCCAGTAACACACTCCAGAAAGCATTGGAGCGTGTCCGGTGGTAACCCATCACTTTTACGGGAGGAACAAAGGGCGATTACTCGTCAGAAAAAATGGTGGGTTTTGTCACAGGGGCAAAAGAAAATTTTTTAAAAGGGGGGTAAATCGGGTTCGAGTTAGAGAACGGCTTATTGTCCCGAACTTTTATCATTCGCGTTGGGGGGAAAAAAGAAAAAAGCAGGTTGTCGTTCCTGGCAGGCAGAAAGGCGGTGATGTCCAAAAGGGACATGTGACGTCAGCCTGGGGGCCATCTCGGGGAAAGGCCAACAAAAAGGTTGTGCGGGGATATCTGGCCCGGTTTCCTAGGGATTCAGGCGTTTCTGTTCACTTTGCAACACATGTCGGGGGTACGACAAGGGGGTTTAGGGAGTAAAGAAAGGGAGTGGGGGGGGTAGGCAAAATAAAAGGTCGGGCAAAAAATTTGGGTTGTGGGTGGTGTGTCTTTTGCGTGTCGTGTTGATGACGTATTTGGTTGCGGGCCAGTGTATGAAGGGGAAAGGGGAGAATTTCCGTAGAAATAATGTTTATTATATAGGGCCCACACGACTTTGAGTGGTGGGGGATTTTGTTTGTTTATTTTGCTTGGTTAGGGGTTTTATGGATTGATTTTTCCAAAATTTTTGTTGCAAAATAAATTTGTGTGCTTCTTGGTGTAAGTAGGCTTTTTAGAGGCCTAGTTAGGTTGGGTTTTTTAAAGAGAGAATTGTGAGAGTTTCGTCTTGAATGGTTTTTTTGCCCAAAGGGGCATTGTCTTGAGTGGGGGGAAATTTTGTCAAGTGCATGAAACCCCCTCACAAAGGCATTAAACGTTGAGGCAAAAGGGGCGTTGTACGTGTATACAAATAGGTAATGCCATTAACAAGTGTGCTTACCCATCGCACACGGCGAACCCGGGAAGGAGGACGAAAACGGTCGGTGACAGTGGCACTAAGGGGTAAAGGGGTTTGGACTTTTCCGACAGCCAAAAAAAAAAAAAGGGGAGAGGGGCGTAACCAAGGGACCCCGGGCACCAAAAATGAGCGTAAAAACTCAGTCAGTGGGGTTTTTTTTTAAACAGCAGTGAAGAGCAGGGTCTTGGTCTTCGGATGGGTTTTGGGGGTCACTGGGGGGGTTCTTTGTCAGGCTGGTTTGAACGCGCGGGGGGATGTTGTTTCGTAGCCCCCTTTAGTAATTACGTGTTAAAGTGGCCTCCGAAAACGGCGGGAATTTTCGATGTCCATCTGGTGCCAAGTGTTTGTTTGCTAATCAAATTTGGTGGGATGTGTGTTTTAAAGCAGTGTGGGGAATGGGCGAATGGAGAAATTTAGGCACTTTGAATAGGGGGTTTTAGAAGCAGCATGGACAAAGGGATGGCCCCAAGGGGAAAAACCTTTTTTTTCCTTTCCCATTAAATGGGGGAAACAACGGAAAGGAAAAAGAACACCGGAGAGGAAAGAGAGGCAGAGGAGAAGAGAGAGAAAAGAGAAGGGTGGGCGGACAGAGAAAAAGGGGGCGAGGGAAACGTGGTCTGGAGATAGAAGTGACAGCAAAATCTTGGGAAAAGACAAGCTGGAAGAGAAAGAAAAAAAGTTTGAAGCCAGAGGTGGGTGAAGAAGACAAACTGAAATTGAACCGAGGTGGGTGAAAGAAAAAGGGAAAAAAGGGAAAAGTTTACGTCGAGTCCCAGAAACCACGAAGACCCGTCCCGAAACCTGGAGCCGTCAACAAGGCTCCCCTCAAGCGTGCCCGAGAGAAGTGAAGAGACTTTCAAGAACTGTGGTGTGGGGTGAAAGCTGGTTGTGTGTGTGAAAAACCCGGCCAGGTAAAAAGTCTTTTTTTATAACCGGGATTAGGAAGTATTGTTTTTTATGTGTTGTTTTTTTCATTTTGTGTTTTGGTTTTTTTTGTTTGATTATAAGTAGTTAGAAATTGTATTTTTATGCTCAGTCGGTTGAAGAGAAAGAATGGTACATCCCATTCCAGGGAGGTGAATGTTTGGTGGGCGAAAGAGTGTGCATATGCGTGTCGAGTGCAAAAATAACCCTTTGGGGTGTTCCTGCAATTTAAACATCAACTTAGTGCACAAAGCAATACCATCACGATTTCCCCCGCCCTGGACCAATAAAATATAGGAATCATGGCTATTTTATGGGTTATTAAAGTATGTAACAAACGCGTGGTTTGTGGTAAATAAAATAATGGTTTTCAAGATCGCCCCGGGTTCAAACAAGGATTTTCTTCAAGGCAGTTTTTCCCCGACGTTTTTAAATATCTTCAAAAATGAATCTCAAAATATATTGATAACAATGATTTCTGTTATAAACAAGCTGAAAAAAAACACGAATATCGCATTTATTATAGTGCGACATATTATGTTGTCAAACACAAAATCGGATTAAAAACCAAACAAAAACCGATTCAAAATTATTGTACAAAAAGGGGGCATAAAAATAAATAAAATAAAACAAAATTTGTCATTTTCCTAAAACTGCTAAAAATTTTTAAACCCGTTTTTTAAATGTGGAAAACGTTCTTTTTGACGAAAATGAATTCAATATTTAGGAAAAATTCTTCATAAAGTGGAGGAAAGGGTTACATAAACACAAGATATTAGCAAAAAAAGGTAACAAAGTGTACACTCCTTATACGTAAAGTAAAGGGAGAAACTGTCAATGTTCATCAATAGAAAAAATCTTTGTCTTTGATTTCACCTTATGCTTTTTGGCGCAAAAGTTTGGTTTCCATTTACAGAAAAAATAGGACTGTTTAAAAAACAGATCAATGTTCGACTTTTTCACAAATACTTATTTTCCCAATAATCCGTCGGAACGTACATGTAAAAATTTTGCAGAATATTTGGGGTACACGAAAAGCAATGGGAAAAAGCCGTACTAGCTGAATTGGAAGTTTCCCTTGTTAAGAAATAATGAGTAAGTATTTATGTTTTGGGGTCCATTAAGGAATCAAAAGGGAAACCTATCTAAGAGAAAACGTACGAAGTTTGCCATATCTTCATGGAAATTTCTGGGAAAAAAAGATCTTAAATAATATTGGAATGGGGCACGTATGGAATAACCAAAGTAATTAACCCTAAAAAATTGCGTTATGCAATAGGGGGAAAGTTCAAAAATGAAAATTTTACACTTTTTTGGGGGGAAAAAAAAAGGAAAGAAAAGCACCAAGGTTTAAAATTTTATAAAGACATCAGTAAAAAATTAGGCTTGAACCGTACTCATCAAATGCACAAATAAACATTACAGGAAAGAACTTTGTAAATTAAGAATTGCGCACATGACCCCGCTAGAAAAAGGTGATATTCCCCTATTAAGGTGAGACAGGAAATGTAAACTTGCATTAAATAGAAAACGAGGGACATTTTTTAGACTCTTTTAAAACGTTACGATAAAATCAGGAAAAACGTTTAAAAAAAAGTATCATAAAAAAAAAATGGATATATACGACGTACCTCATTGAAAATAAATACTTTGTGTCTAAAGATGACCTTCAGGTTGAAATTGCGAAATATGTATATGATGTTTACATAATGCTTTTTGTGGTAAA
>JAMYXO010005913.1:0-10000 GCA_033310375.1 Conus canariensis | reverse complement strand
CCATCCCACGCCCATCCCCCCCCAAACCCCCCCCATGTCTAACCACCCCCAACCCCATCCCGGTCATCCCCCCCCAAACCCCCCCCCATTTTAAACCCCCCCAAAAACCCCCATGTTAACCAAAAACCCCATCCCCCCGTCTCCCCCCCCCAACCCCATACCTTTCCCCCCCACCCCAACCCTCCCCCCCGTCCCCCCAAACCCAACCCTACCCCCACGTCTCCCCCCCCCAAAACCTATCCAGTTCCCCCCCCCAAAACCCACCCGCACGTTCCCCCCCCCAAACCTATCCCAGGGTTCCCCCCCCCCAAACCCCACCCCCAGTCTCCCCCCCCAACCTTTTCCCCCAGGGCCCCCCACCCCAAACCATCCCCACGTCTCCCCCCCAACCTATCCCATTTCCCCAAACCCCAAACCCCCCCACGTCCCCCCACCCCAACCTTTTCCCAAAGTCCCCCCCCCCAAATTACCCCCACGTCTCCCACCCCAAAACCCCTTTCCCCATTTCTTCCCTTTAAAGGCAAAAAAATTTTTGGGTTTTAAAAAAGGGGTTGGCATATAGAGTTTCTTTTTTCCCCGTGTGTGGAACAGTTAAAAAGATGAATCGTTTTTATTTTTTGGTTACGCAGTTGAAAGATAAACCGGTGGAGGGAGATAAAGGGAAAGAAAATATTTGAAAAACCCGTGGCTGGCCCAATAGTTACGCTGTAGCTGAAGGAAAATAGGGGGGAAATTGCTCAGGGGTAGAGCGGGGGGAAATTAAAAATTTGGGTGATTGGGGGTTGCGGGTTCAAAAAATCTCCCCCGGGGCCGTTTCGGTCCCGGGGATTTTTCCCCTGGGGAAGGTTAAAAATTGGTTCGGACCCCCTTTCCCCCCATACGTCCTTAAAATGGGATATAAACCGGGGTTCCGTTGTGAACCCACGCCCCAACATTTTGCACACATTTTAAAACCCGTCCCAAAACTTTGGGAAAGAAAAGGGCCCGGGTTTGGGCCGTTGGATGGAGCCCACGTTACCATGGGAAAGACCTGCGTGAAAAATTTGAAAAAAGGGGAAAAAAAGGAAAGGGAAAATTGAGTGAACAAATTTTTGACTGGATGACACGGGAAACGACTAAATTTAAAGCCCCAGCGGGGAAAGCTCTTCAGGGGCACTACTCAGGTGGGCACCCCTTTGTGTGAACGGGGCGTGGTTTTGAAAAGCCCCTTAGAGTTGGTCTCTGGCCTGGATAGGCGTATATAAGTTTTTCTAAAAAAACAAAAAGTAGTTTTATTACAAGCAAAATAAAAATATTTATTACTGTACAATGTTTAGATGGTAGGGTTTAAACAGAAATGTCTTTTTTACGGAAATTTTATTCTTTTGGTTTTTTGAAATCCGTGTTGTAAGTGGGTGTTTTTAAACGGTGTTTATCGGTCGTGAAATCAAATAATCTTGTGCCCCTTTTTCTAAAAGGGCGGTTTAGTACTTTTATGTAAATATAAAATCCCCGGAGTTTTCTGACAGTCGGTTTTTTTTCTTCCTTTTTTTTATGTCAGGGTTTTTCCCTTTTCCCTTGCCCTTTCATTTCCTCTTTCTTTCAAAAGCCTTTTTTAGGGGAAACAAATCCATTTTTCCCCGGGAATTTAAAAAGGGATAAAAACCCGGGGGCCCGTGGTGTTTCTACGGGCTTTTTTCATGAAACTAGTTTTTCACTTTAAATTTGTTATTTTCAGAAAAATGTGTTTTTCAGATGCGCCCACGGAGGGGTTTGGTGAAAAACGGGAAAATGTTACGAACTTTGTGGTTGGCGGGGGAGTCCCCTCATGTTTTTTTTGAAGAGCACAGTGCGATATGGTTGGAGTAAGGCACCTTTTTGTGGATTGGGGGGATGCCTCAGCATGGTTTTACCAAACTTTTGCTCCGTCGCAAATCCTGCGCTTTTTTCCCATCTGCCTGTTTGATGGGGTACACAAAAGCTGGGGGTTCGTTCCCTCAGGCCCCAGGCCGTGGGTGGAGAGTCAGGGGTGACCCACTAGCTGCAGCATCCAAGGAAATTTTTAGCATTGCTTCTCCCAGGTTTACCCAAAGCCGTCTGCGTCCTCGTGGGAGTCCCATTTGGGTTTCAGCCCCCCTTCTCGTTTAGATCTTTGTAATTTTGGGTTTTCTGTACTTTTCCCTCAGAGTTTTCCCTTTTTTTTAAAACCCACATTTTTTACACCTGGTGGGAGTTTCGTATGTGCGAGATGGAAAAAGTTGTCAAAAAATGATTTTTTTTAAAGAAATTTTGATAGGGAAAATTTTAAAAGGAGGGGTATTTACGCAAGGACAGGACAAAAAGAAATACAGGACTTGACCCCAAAAGCTTTGACTTCTTTGGGGCTTTTTTCAGGTGAAAAAACACAAAAAATTTTTTTAGGGCAGTGACAAGAACCCTTAGCTGAGCTTTCCCGTTCGGGTTTCCCTTTGTTTTTATTAGATTGAATTTTTGCAAAAGATTTTTGTTTTGCCTTCAAAAAATGGGAACCCAGTCACGTGAACACTGACAGAACAGAAATAAAGCGCTCTGGGGAACCCCCACGACTCAAGAAGGCAGAGAGGATCGGGAACTGGATGGCAATGAATTTTGCTGTAAAAACCCTCCGCCAAAAAGCTGGGAATCCAAAAGGAACAAGGGGAGTTTCCATGAGGACCAAAATCCAGTGCGTGTCACGTATCCCTCCAAAGAGACACCGCCATATTGGTTTCAATCGGGGCCCGTTCTTTTCAACAGGGTGCAAAAAGTAACACTTTTCAGTTCACACTTACTTCTCGGGTTCACTATTAAAAACCCCTATTGACCCTTTATTCTTTTTCATAGTTCTAGTTGAGAGCAAGAATTTTTTTTTTTTATTTTACAAATGTGCTTGATCCATGTTTTTTAAAAAAGACCCTTTCCCCCCTCCCAAAATTTTAATGTTAGTGTGCCTGTCAAAATGTCTAAAAAATTCATGTTTTTCGTGCTTCACGGAACATTGAAATTCATTTTTATAAAAAACAAGTTTGGGCCCTTTTTTCCGGGTTTTCCGGGGAAAATTTAATTTTATAGGTTGAAGTCATTTTCCAAAGGGGTTTTTACTTCTAAACGACATCAAAATTATATCCCCTAAACCCGGGGAGAAAATGTTGTTAAAGAAATAAACGTAGTTTTGATAGATTAGCATAAAAGGAAAAAACCCCAAACCCCCGCCCCCCCAGGGCGTTTTCTATGTCTTTGGGGATTTACAGGTTGATGGGCAAAAATTTCTCCAAAACCCAAATTGTTTTTGCTGTTTTAATGTTTTTGGGGTTAATGGCCAAAAAGACAGAGCACGGGGTTTTGGAAATAGTGTTTTGGCGAGCCCTCGAGTCGAGTTTGTTAAAAAGGTCGCTGCTCCCCGGTTTACCCCTTCCCGGAAGAAATTGCTTCGGGGTTCCAGGGCGTCAGTAATTTATGGGGGCAAAAAGGGCCCCCTTTTTTGGGGTTTCCCCCAAAAGAGGAAGAAGGGTTTCCGTAGTTAAGGTTTAGGCGAAGACGAAAAAAGTATGGTGACGCATGTTTTTTCACGGACGGTAAATTAAATTTTAGAACTCGGGTTTCCCGTTCGCGTATGTCTGCAAGCGAAAATCCCCCCCACCCTCACCTCTTTCTTTTTCTTTGTTTTTTTTTTTGTCTATGCTGTTTTTAGTCTTTATTTATGCTCATGTATACTTTTATGAAGCAGATTTGCTTTTATAGAAAAAAATTCCCCCTCAGCAATTTCCTTTTTTTTAGGGTTGGGGAAAGGGTAGTTTTTTTTATCATGTGTAGAAGAAAAAAATTTTTTAAGAGTCAGAATTTTCTTTGTTTGGGGTTTTTTTTTTTTGGGCTGCCAGTCTTCTTGTCTGTCTGTCTGTTTCTCTCTTTCTCTCTCTTTCTCTTTCCCCCCTTCTCTCTCTCTCTCTCTCTCGCTGTCTTTCTCTCTATCAGTGTTACATTATCCCATGTGGGGCTCAATAAATTGGGGTATATAAAAAAAAAGTTGAATTTGTTTCCCGCCCATCATGTCTTTAAAAAGAAATTAAGGGGCCAGAATAACTGTTTTTTAAAGGGACTTTTAACTCGGTTTTCTAACCCATCCCACAAGTATACTTATCCTACAAGTTGAGTAGTAAAGGTACGATTTCCCGAATGAAGTAGTTTTAAAAAAGAATCATGGGCTGGGCCTGTATTGCAAGCGCATGGGTTTTAAAACCCAAAATTACGAAACCCAAAAATGCCGTAAAAAGCAAAAGTTCACCAACCCCACACCACAAACACACACCACCACACAAAACACACACACACACTGACTTTACTGAAAACCCCTTTTTCTGTCAGATTTCACAGGGGTTGTACTGACCAAAAAACACACTGATTTGGGTGAAACCATTTACTGTCGAATTTTAAAACAGTGTTGTACTGGGAAAAAACACACACACACACACACAAAACAAACACACACACACACCGCACGCGCGCACGCGCACGCACGCCCCAACACCCCACACACACACACAAACCAACAAACACACACCACCCCACACACACAAGGACATGGAAGGAGGCATTTGGGCCAGTCCCCTTTCCCCTCTATGAAGGGATATGACAGTGATCCTAACCCGTGGTCAGCCCAGTCTAGTCCCCCCATCCCCTCATCGGGTGGCAAATTGATGGGGGGACGGTTTTAGCGGGGGAAAAAGGGGGAACAATTCACACTTGTTTAAACGGTCTCGTAATGTTTCCCCCAATCCACTTCTACGGGATAAATCACCCAAATGTCCAATCTTAGTATTTTTGGGGGTGATTTGACATCTTTTTTTTTTTTTTTTAAATTGTTTACATAACAAATTTTTTTTTTTACTTTGGGTTTTTTTACACGGGAAAGTCTCCCTTGATTACCCAAAGTCCTTCGTATATTTCTAAAAAAAAAATTTTGGCGTTCACTTTTTTAGTGTTTATGTTAAAAAAAGCTTGTCCCATGTTTTTTTACTTACATAATGATTTTAGTAAAAAAGGGTCACTGGAGAAGGGCCCCTACCCTAGGCAGGCCCTTTGTCAGTGCCTGGCGGTTTCCCGTCTGAGTGTATGGGGGAAAAAGGGGAAAAATAAAAAGAAAAAAATGAACAATGTGAAGGAAAGGTCAAAAATTGACCTCTGTTTAAAAAGACAGTGCACCCCTATTGAATTTTACAGAGTGTGTCTAGGATGGGGAAATCGTGATGGTATTGTTGAATTTAATAAATTGATGTATCAGGCAGGCCCTTTAAAACAAACCCAAAGGGTTTTTCTCTGACTCTTACACGCATTTTACGCATCAGGGACCCCCAAAAATACCCCTCTTGGGAATGGGATGGGCAGCATTCGCTTTTCTCCTAAAAGACTGAGAACAAGGGGATGCAGTTTTACCAACTTAAACCATGGAAAAAACCCCAAAAGAAAAAAAAAAAAATATAATCAAAACAAAAAGATTTCAAAACTTTTCATCCCGGGTTTTAAAAATTTAAAAAAACCCTTTTTACCTGGGCCAAAGGGTTTTCCCCAAAAAACCCCACACCCCAAACACACAAAACCACCACACCACACCCCCCACACCCGACAAACACCCCAGTTCTCGGGGCAAGTCCGGCAATTTTTTCTTTACACGGGGGGGGACGGTGAAAGCTTGGATTTTTGTGGCACCAGGTTTCAGGGGTGGGTTTTGTGTGGGATCTCGGGGGCCCCCTCTGAGTAGCAATCTTGTTCTTTTTCTTTTTCACCACATCTGGGTTTTGAAGTCATTTTTTTCAGCTTGTCTTTTTAACCCAAGCCCTGCGTTTAAGACCTTGCTTCCACTTTTGTCCCAAGGACCTTTGGGCCTTTCCCCCTACCTGTCCTTTTCTCACTCCTCTCTCTCTCTTTTCTCTCTCTTCTCTCTCTCTCTCTCTCTCTCTCTCTCTTTTCTCTCTTTCGTCCCGTTGGGCTCTCTTTTTGTGTTGTTATTGTTTGTTTCCTTCGTTTTCGTTTGTTTAAACAGGGATTTAAAACAAGGAGTTTTTTCTGTAGGGGCCTTTCCCTTTTCCCGCGTTGTTTCTCTACCACCCTTTTTTGCCCTTTCCCCAAAAGAATTTCCCTTTAAATACATTCTTCCACACATTAGCATTTTAAAACCCCCCCTTAAAAAAAACAGAAAAACCCTTTTTTGAAAATTTGGGTTTTGAATGGTATTAAAAAAAAAAGAAAAAAATGTATAAGAAGTGTCTATTTAAGGGAGTTAAAAAACGAGAGTTCGATGTGGGCGAAATTTTATGATTAGGTTTAATGGGAAAAAAGGATTGAGACAGGGGGGATGCAGTGCAGTCCAAAAATCATTTTCTCGTTTTGTAATGAACTACAAATGAAAATAAAACAGGAAGGGAGGATGGCCCTTATGCTGTCTCCGGGGTTTTTGGGAAATTTTTTTTTTTTGTTTAAATGAGGGTGTAATTTTCTATCTGAGACACAGGTTACAAACACATTTTTAAAAAATTTCAAAGGGTCTGCTTACTTCAAATTAAAAGTTAAATGAATTTAAAGTTGCATCAAAAGTGTTTTGAAGAGTGGTTAAAAAAAGTGTGAGGAAAGTTTGGGTTTTTTTATGGTTGGGAAATACCCGTTGTCAATGTGTATAGTATTTGGGAATATTTTTCCACCCGTCGTAGTTTTTCTCTCGCTGCAAAGATTTGTGTCAGGCAAAAAAAACGTTAATTTGTTTTATTAAAATTTGATGCCTTTTTTAAATCTTTCGTTTTGTTTATGAAATTGTTTGAATTTTGCAAATTTAGCCTATGGTTCAAAATTTTGGGGGTTGAGTTGTGGGGGTTAAACAAAGACCCAGATAAAAATTTAAATTCAAGAAAATTAGCAATTTTAAAGACAAATTTTTTTATTCATTTTGGGGTAGACCTTTTTTTTATGTTCTGTGTCTTTGGGGGTGAAAAGCATCTGTATTCGCAAAAAAAATTAATAACGAGAAAAAAAACGTGCCAGAAAAATGTTGGGAAAATTTTTTTCATTAATTTGTTTTTTTTTGGAATTGTATCATTTAATATAAAGGGAAAAAGGGCAAATTTTTTAGTGTGACTGAAAATTTTTTCTTTAATAAAGGATGGTGAATTTGGGGATTGGATAAAAGTATCCCCCAAAAGGTTCCTTTCTGGCTTAGGGAAAAGGGAGACCTTTTCCCCAGTTTGACTGTTTCATCCATTTATTTTTCCCTTTTACTAGATCTCCCTTGCAGTGGGTGGCGTAGACGTTTTAAATGGGGGGCTCCCGTTCCCCTCCTTTTTCAGACCCAGAGGTCGAGATCAGTGTAACAAACTGGCTTCAGCCGTCGCCAGGGGAAAATTAACCCCTGGCCTTTGTGTCTGAGACCTGTTGCCCTTCCCTTCGTTGTCCTGATGTGGGTTTTTTTTTGGGTTTTTTCTCTCTTGTGGAATTCAGTCCCTTTTGAATGTAATAGCCACCCCTTGGGCCCCTTCTCTTCCGGTTTTGGTTTTTTCGCCTGATTAATTTTTCAGTTTTGGGCTTCAGTCCTTTCTGACTCTAGGGGAAAAAATGCATTGTTTGGGAAAAAAAAAAAAAAAATCATCTTTCCATGAAAATGAGAAAAAATTGAGGGTAGGCAGACATGTTTCCTGAAATTTAAAAAGGGGAAAAAAATTCGTTTTCCAAAAGGGTTCAAAAATGGTTTTTAATAACAAGCCGAAGAAGTTCTGGTTTTATTTCATTTTGAATTTTTAACGTTTATGAGAATTTTTTTTTGGGGCCCTGGTCTTTTGAAAATTTTATTTTTTTTTGCACTTATGCTAGGGCACCCAAAAATGCTCTCAAATTTCTGTCAGAATATTCCCAAAATACAATGTGGCTTTTTATTTACTCTATTTCTCAAAACCCCACTTTCCCCCCTAAATTTTTAATAAACCAGAAAATACTATTTTTGCTTGCATACGTTTGTCATGCTTATTTTCAAATTCTTCAGAAGATTTTTGCCAAAAATATACCCACTATGCACATCACTTTAAAAACAGGAGCCTCTAAAGACAGGAAAAAAGGTCAGTGGGGTTTAGCATGAAAATAAAAAAGTTCCTTTTGATCATCTTTTAAAGCTGCGTTAAAAAGCAGTCTAGATGGGATGTTCCCAGGGCCTTCCCCCCTTTAATCTGATGTTGTGTTAATTGCAGGAATTTTTGGGCCAGAGACAGGAAAGCCCTGAAAATCACCCAAATTTTCTTTATCTTCAGCCCCACTAGCCTCCTTTCCCCCGCCTCATGAAAAAAAAAAAAAAAAAAAAAAAAAAAAAAAAAAAAATCCGTTCCCACATGTGCAGATCATCGGGTTTTTTCGTGGAGGGAGTTTTTAAGCCAAAATGTGGAAAAAGGGGGGGGGTTTTCCAAAAGAGGGCAGGTAGCCCCTTGGAAAAATTAGAGGAAGGGGGGACGGAATGGAGTGATATACGAACGCTTGTATGAGTATGAATCATGGAGAAAACTTTCCTGGAAATTTACCGTTTTAAGCAGAAAACCAGTTTTGTTTTTCTAGTGTGGGGTTTGGGTTTGGGGGTTGTCTGTCTTTTCTTCGATGGATTTTAAAACGGGTTCACACAAATCTAAATTTATCGTTGGCATAAACCCTTTAAACGAAATTTTTTTTATTTTGTGAATTTTTCCTTTTACATTCCCTCCTCCATCTTTCCAGCCTGTTTTCCGTCTGTTCCCTTGGTTTCCCCTTGGCAGGGGTCGTTCAACTTGCACGATGCAAAACCCCGCAGTCCTTGATCCTGTTTTAAAAACCTATTTGCGATGCGCCATCCTGTCAACCCCCTGTTTTTTTTTCCCCCCTATAGCGTTTACCCGCCCGGCCCGGGTGGAAGCTGATTGGCTTTGGAGCGATGTTTCTTCTTTTATCTCATTTTTGGGTCGACTCTTTTTTGTCTCAGTTTGTTCTCAAATTGTTTCTCTGTGGGTTTCAGTTCTCTCTTTTCTTGTGTGTGTGTGTGTGTGTGTGTGTGTGTCTTTGTCTTGGGCTCTTCTGTCCTCTGTCTCTTTTTCTCCCGTCTCTCTCTTCTTTCTCTCTCTCTCTTTTCCTTTTCTCTCTTCTTTTTTTCAACTGCATGCCCCTATGTCATTACCTTTACGTATTTTCATGCCCAAAGAGAAAAAGGGTTTTCGCGTTTTGCCTCTGTCTTTTTTAATTGCAAATTATACAAAATAGTCAAAAATTGCTGTCAGGATTCTTTTTCAGATTTTTACCCAAAATTTTAATGTGATTTTTTGTTTCTATGTAAAAATTTTCTTTAGCTTCCCTTTGTTTTTTATCTAAACCAGTTTCATTGCTGTCTCGTTTTTTCGTTTTTTTTTTTTTTTTTTTTTTTTTTGGGGGGGGGGGGGGGGGAAAACTTTGCAGTCCTTTATAAAAATTTTTGCGAAAAAATGTAATTCTTAAAATTTTAAAACAAAAACCCTATTGGGGTGATTTAAAGGGGGAAAGGGGGGGGGTTTTTTTGCGTAAAACAAGAAAACTTGTTGAAATATCGGTTTATCACTGCGGGGTAAAGGGAAAAACCCTTAAAGGAACTAAACATGACTAAAACCCCCCCAAATTCCCCCCACAAGCCCTTATTTTTTTAACTTTTTTCTTCAAAGTTTTCCCAAACATCAATTTAAACTTCTTTTCCCTTAAAACCCCCCAATTTTTTTTCAAATAATTTAACCCCCAAAACCCCCCCCTTCCCCACCCAAATTCAAATTAAAAAAACAACAAAAAAAACCAAAACCTTTTTTAAAAAATCCCCCAAAAATCAAAAAAAACAAAAAACACAAAACCAACAACTCACCTTTTCCCTTTTTCATAACCAAAAAAAAAAAAAAAAAAAAAAACAAACCCCAAACCCAAACCCCACACTCCCCCAAAAAAAAACCCCCACCCTAAAACCCACAAAAAAAACCCCCCCAAACCCCCACCC
>JAMYXO010005912.1:0-14612 GCA_033310375.1 Conus canariensis | reverse complement strand
CTCGGGCCCGGCGAGGATAGGTCTATAAAAACCTCTCGTTTAAAAAAAAAACAAACCAAATGCGGATTGTAAAGGGGCTTAGACCCTTGGTCTCGGGCCCGGCGAGGATGGGTTTTTTGCTATAAAAGTACTCTTTTTAAAAAAAAAAAACAAACCAGAATGGGATTGTAAAGCGCTTAGGCTTGGTCTCTGGCCGGCGGGGATGGTGCTATTTAAGAAATCTCTTTAAAAAAAAAAAAAAAACCCGGGAATGCGGATTGAAAAAGCGCTTAGAGTTGGTCTCGGGCCGACGAGGATAGGTGCTATATAAGTACTCTTTTTAAAAAAAAAAAAAAAAAACCAGAATGGGGGATTGTAAAGCGCTTAGAGTTTGGGTTTCTCTGGGGCGAGGATAGGGGGCTTATAAGTACTCTTTTTTAAAAAAAAAAAAAAACCGGGAATGCGGATTGTAAAGCGTTAGAGTTTGGGCCCTCTGGCCGGGAGGATGGGGTGCTATAAAGAAATCTTTTAAAAAAAAAACAAAAAAACTCACGACCATGGGCATCATCTTTTTTTTGAATGCTCGGGCGTTGCCCCTCGCTCGATCAGTAGAAAGGGGATTGAGATGACTAACTTAGATAATGTCAATACTGTCTTGTAGGGTTTTCGTATGTTGCTAAAATTCCCCATGGTTATTTCGCAGTAAACGGGTTTCGCAACATTTTTTTTTTATAAAGATCAAAAATTTTGTGTCCCATTTGGGTTTATTTCATTTAAAGGAAAATTATGCTTATATAGATGTGGGTTTGAAAGTACTGACGTGGATGATACTGTCAGTGGGGACTTTTTTTCTTCTTTTTAAATAGTGTCTGATATCATCTGGCGATGAAAAGACATTAAATAAACCACTGAACTGAACTGATCACGACTGTGGGTTCCGCAGGCAATACACTTTAACTATTCGACTTTGGGAACTTTACGTACAGAGTGAAAAACGTGAAGGATTATCATGATCTTCACTTAGGGATATTGGATGATAACTTTGGTCACCAGGAAAACAATCATTATGAATCGCGAACATAGTACCTAGCACACGTGTGCATGGTCTGGGAACTTTGCAGAGAACGAAGGAGTGTTGCACAGTTTACTGTCGGAAACAAAAGTCACAATTACTTTTTTCACTGCATACGTCGTGCAGTGGTCAGTAACAAATCACTGCGTCAATGGTCAGGAACAGGATTGCCAAAGCCAGCTCTGTGTTTGGGAGACTCCGTGAAAATGTCTGGGAGCGGAGAGGACTAAGCCTTACCACCAAGCTGAAGGTCTACCATGCAGTGGTACTAACCACTCTCCTCTACGCCAGTGAGACCTGGACTGTCTACAGCAGACACGCCAAACTGCTCAACCATTTTCACCTCAGCTGTCTCCGCAGACTCCTGCACATCAAGTGGCAGGACAAAGTCCCAGACACTGAGGTCTTGGAAAGGGCCAGCATCCCCAGCATCTACACTCTCCTTCAGAAATCCCGAGCCAGATGGGCTGGCGACATCATCAGAATGCCAGATAGTCGACTGCCGAAACAACTGCTGTACGGAGAACAGAGTCAGGGCAAGCGCAAAGTTGAGGGCAGAAGAAACGTTTCAAGGACTGCCTTAAAGTGTCCCTCAAAGGCCTGAACATCAACCTCAACACCTGGGAGTCGCTTGCCCTGGACCGCCCAGTCTGGTGAAGCAGCATGACAAAGGGTGCATGTACATCAGAGAAGAGACACACAGCAGACGCTGAGAGAAAGCGAGCCGCGCGCAAGGCCAGAGCTACCTCCACCTCCACTGTAGCACCCACCCACATGTGTCCCACATGTGGGCGTTCCTTCCGGGCCCAGATCGGCGTCACAGCCACCTGCGGACCCACACTCAGCGATCTTTCATCTGAGATTGAAGTCATGGCCATCTTCGAAATCGAAGGACGAACAACAACAACAAATCACTGTTGTGGTACGTAATACCTGTGTTTAATAATGTAACAAAAAAATAGTTGACGTACAAGTAATGGCATCTAATGTGGTAAAAGCAGTGTAGATACATGTTATTGTATTTAATGTGGTCAAAGTAAGCTACACACAAAAAGTTAAGGATCACTTTCACAAACATTCATAACTGTCAAAATAAGAAAGTCAATGCGTTGAAGTTTGGCCAACATTTAATTCCATTCTTTAGTGATAACGATACACAATTGCCTTCAATCTCGAGCAATCGTTTGGTGTGTACATTTGATTAAAGTGGGTACGTATCCAAATTTGATTTCCCAAAGTCATTGAAATCACAAGACAGGGCATACTGATGCTCCCAAAAGCTCAGTAATGCGTGTAACCACCATGGCTGTTCTGGCACTCGACGCAGCGAGTCCTCATCGAGTTGACCAGGTTGGTGAAGATCCTCTGTGGAAGCGCCTGCCACTCAGCCTGCAGCATCTGGTAGAGGTGTTGGGCATCCCTGGGAGGGGGGTGGCTCCTCACTTTGCGATCCAGCTCATCCCAGAGGTTCTCAATCGGGTTGAGATCGGGACTGCATGCTGGCCACTCCATTCTGTTGACTCCAGACTGCTGCAGGAAGTCGTTGACCACCCTTGCCCTGTGGGGGCGAGCATTGTCATCCTGGTAGACAGCCCTCGGTCCTATCTGCTGCAGCGTAGGCACAGCCAGTGGTCAAAGGATCTCATCCCGGTATCGGATGCCAGTCAGGTTACCCTGTACATGATACAAGAGTGTTCTGTGGTGAAGGCTGAAGGCCCCCCAGGCCATTACAGAACCTCCACCAAAGGCCACCTTTTCTTGGACAGTGGCGTCAGTAAAGCGTTGCCCTGGGCGCCTCCAGACCCTCAGTCGGCCGTTGTTGTGGTGAAGGGTGAAGCGTGATTCATCACTGAACAGGACCTGGGACCATTGCTGACGTGTCCACCTCACGTGACGTGCGCAGAAGGCGCGGCGTGCTGCCCTATGGGCTGGAGTTAAGCGTGGCCGTACTGCTGGGCGACGAGAACGGAGATTAAACCCATGTAGACGGTTCCGTATGGTCTGCTGGCTGATGTTGATGTTAGTAGCCACCCTGAACTGCCTTTGAATTATGCTGGAAGAGGCTGTTCTTGTCTGCAGGGCTTGTCGTTCAATGAGACGATCGTCACGTGGGGTTGTCTTCTTCGGTCGACCAGATCTGCGTCTTTCATGGACAATCCAGTGGCTGTGAAGCGTTGAATCAGTCGGACAATGACCGAGATGGACACATGAAGTCGCCTGGCCACTTCTCGCTTGGGTACACCATCTTGGAACCATGCAACAGCTCGTCCCCTATCCAACTCGCTTAATTTTCGTCGTGGAGGCATTGTCAGATCAGGCGTACTACTGGTGGAATGTCTTCTTATATAGCCAAACGAGGGACAGCATCTCACACATATACAGCAGTGCTTGCACGTGCATAATGGTTTTTTCCATCTGGCAAGTGCAATGTGTTCAGGCAGAACGGTCCAAAACAAGGTCATTTTTCGCAAGTTTCCGCTTTTCCGTTTGCGGCCCAGCTCAGTAGTAGAGAATCCCGTGCAATTTTCGCACTAACACAACATCGCCCACTTACAGCTGAACAAGAATTCATGACAATATGGCTGGACTAAGAAATAAATAACAGTAGCGAACTGAGTTTATTACACACTGTTTTCACTTACCGATCCTTAACTTTTTGTGCGTAGTATAGTTTACGTACATGTTATCGCATCTAATATGGATGGAGTCATTGATGCTCGTGTTACCCGCGCCTAATATGGTAAACATTATTTAGGTATTATGTCATTGCATCCGATGCGGTAAAAGAACATGAAGTTCATGTTATCTTATGTAATGGAGCAAAGTATTTGTAGGTATATATTGTTCCATCTGGTGTTGTAAAAGCAGTTGACGTTCAAGTTATCGCATCTTCTCAGTATGGCAAAGTGTTTTAGGTACAGGGTACCTGCGTCTCATGCGGTATTGTTGAGGACATTTTGCCTGTGTCTGAAGAGGCAGAAGTATACTCAGAGGCATAAAAAACGCGAAAAAATAGAGACAGTGCACGATTGTTCACATTGTGAACAGGACGTAAGCAATGTCGTTGGCACGTGCAACATTAGCAGTACGTGGTGTCTTGGCCGGTTGTAACCTCGTAACAGTGGGTGAATGTTGCCGGGTCAGCGTTTTTGGCACGAGGAGTGCATTTGCCATGTGGACTACCTACGCCACGTGCATCAATGTGAATTGCAACTCAATGTGGCCCCGATTGTGGGGCTATAAATGTCCAAACCCTAAAAAGTTCAAATTATCCCTTCCAGCGGCGCCAACATAATGCCGAGACTTTCTCGTCAAGATCGTTGCATAGCAATGGGGGCAACTGTAGGTCGGGGTTCCAATGAGGCAGGTCGCTATCGCATTCGGAGTCCACATTTCCACCGTCTATCGCCTTCTGGACCACTTTCAAGCAAGAAACACCACTGATGACAGACCGAGGAGCGGAAGACCAAGGGTCACCAAGGCAGCCCAAGACCGCCATCTTCTGCGTCAGCATCGACGGGAGCCTTACCAAACCGTTGCCAACACAGCCAGGAACACCGTCGGCAACCATGGCAGGCCAATCAGCAGCAGGACTGTGCGTCGCCGACTGAACACAGTTGGTCTACAATGCAGGCGTCCAGCCTGGCGACCTATCCTGACACTCCAGCATCACTAGAACTGTCTGCAGTGGGCACAGATCCACGTACATTGGCGCCATCGGGACTGGGGCCGAGTCCTCTTCAGTGATGAAAGCGGGTTCTGCGTCGACCCAGGCGATGGCCGCATCCGGATCTGGAGAAGAGCAGGGGAACGCTTCATGGATGCCAACATCACCGAAAGGGACCCATGGGGTGGTGAAAGCATCATGATCTGGGGGGCTATCAGCATGAATCGCCGTATTGGGCCAGTCATCTTCCAGAATGTGGGTCCAGGACGTGGGTAACGGGGTCACTGCTGTTCATTACATCGACCAAGTTCTGAGGCCCACATCCTGCCGCATTTCCAGCGGCATCCCACAGAACCTGTTTCAGCAGGACAACGCAAGGCCGCACACTGCCCGTGCTACGCAGAACTTCCTGAGGCAGAATAACATCAATCTGCTGCCTCACCCAGCCCGTTCTCCCGACCTTAACCCAATAGAGCATTTCTGGGATGCCCTTCAGAGGCAGCTGAACCAGCTCAACCCCAGACCCCAGACAGCAGCTCAGCTTGCTGTCGCTGTGGGCCAGGTGTGGTGGCAAGTCCCCCAGAGGCAGACCAACACTCTGGTGCGCTCGATGTACCGCAGGTGCACAGCTGTGATCAATGCTCGAGGTGGTCACACCAGATACTGATATTCTGCTGTTAACACAGGGTCAAGGTCAAGTTCATGTGACCTTATTTTCTACCAGAATGAACTTTTGAAAAGACACTTTTTCGGAGTTTGATTGCTTTTTCTCACTTTCTATTACCAGTTCAAAGGAATTGTTGGCCAAATTACATCAAAATTTCTATACAGTTTGTTTTCGCGTTTTTTCTGCCTCTGAGTATAGATGAGGTACATGGTAGCAAACATCTGTAGTGGTAGAAGCAGCTGAGGTACAAGGTACATGTACTGAATGTGATAGAAGTGTTCAAGGTGCATGCTACCTTGTCTAATGAGGGGCAAATAGTGAAGGTACATACTGCCTCCGTCTAAAAAGGCACAAGTAGTTGAGGTAACATGTACCTTGTATCTATTGCTAGTAGATGGAGTTGCGGCACAAATTATCTTGTTTAGTATGGTAGAAGTGATTGAGATATATGTTTCTTTGTCCAGGTCATAAAGTAGCTAAAACACACGAACCAGAGCTGAAATAAAAAAACACACACTCACGAAAGTGATCTTGGTGAGTTTTTAGGAGAAAGAAGGAAACAAGTGACCGCGAACAAGAACATGTAAAGACAAGAACAGACCAACGGATGAAGGAAGCAAGACAGAAAGAAGACAGGAAAGAAAGACAGAAAGAAGAAAGGCGGAAACAAACAGAACATTGAAAGGTGAAAATTATGAACAATGATAGTCAAACTTTTACTCCAAATCCGGACAGGATACAAGGAAATCCCAGAAAAAAACAAAACAAAACAAACAAAACAAAACAAACAAAAAAACACCATTCGATGCTTGTGATCATATATGGTAATATGACACAGAACTATACAATTGTTTAAAGCATCACTCACTTGTAAAAAAAACAGTGAGTGAAAATAGAAGATTGTACAGTTATCAAAACGGAGGAAAATGTACAGAAAGAAAGAAAGAAGAAAAAGGTGATATGTGAATATTCAGCTAAACATCATGAAACTGTTACAATTAATCATGCTATTTTCATATTGATTTAGTCGTTTCTGATAAAATTATTTACATAGATTTTTTACAAGTAAAGAGACTGCCAATGTCACCATGAAGAAAAAGAGAAAACAACTGATATAAAGATGGCTTTTCTTTAAAATGACAAAACACGAGGAACAAAGAATATAAAACATAACAAATAAAGCTGGCGAAGAAAAGGATTTATCAGCTAGTCTCAAAGGGGAAAAAGAAAAATATAAGGAGAGAAACTGATAAGATCTAAAGTGAAAAGGATAGAAGAAGGAGAAAAGGTAACAACAAACTTTTGTAATTTGGAGAAAGGCACTTTGTAAACAAAAGTATGAGAATCCTAGTTTATCCGAACGGAGAAATAAAAACAGAAATAAATGTTTTTTTTTTTAATGACCTTAAGATACATGCGATGTAACGATGTCATTAATGAACATTCAACATCATCGCAGAAACGGACAGATTCGTAAGAAGGGTGTGTAAGCATAGAAGGAGAGACCAACGCAAGAGACAGATAAAAAACGGAAAAAAAACGGCTCGGATTTGGATAACTTTCAAGCTGAGTTTAATACATTCCTTTGGGAAAAAAATGGGAACATTCGCTGTATGTGCTCTGCAGCAATTTGAGGAAGGAAAAGTTTCAATCATGCCAGAGCAGGATTTTGAAGTTGTAGATAGCACGATCAAGTATAAAAATTGGAACGAATGGGGAGTTTATTGCATTTCATATTTTCTTGACATCGGGTCAATCCTAGCATGTAATATTATCAGAAGAAGACATGTTTTCTGGCTCTCAACAGTCCTAAATTATCCATTGGGAAATGTGAGCAAAACTGGAGTTATCAGATAATTTAAACACATGTCTTTGGGTACTAAGCTACATTGTGAATCGTAAAACCATTGACAACAACCCTTCAGCTTCTGCCTAAAGTGGGACAAACCAGGAAGAGAAATTCTGTTAAAACAAATATTCAGTAAACACATAAATTACAACATATCAGATCATTTATGCTTACAGATGCATATTCCCACAAACGTCTCGGGGAAAACTGCGGGACCGAAAGAAATGAATATTGCAGATAATCACCTTTGATATCGGTAGGGGAATATTTTAAAAGTATCTTCAATGTGTGCTCCGGACATATTTTCAGCAAACCAAATCATTTGTTTTCTAAAGATTGGATTTTTGAAAAGTTCTCAAAAACAAAAATGTATAACATGCACAATTATAAAAAAAGACCAAAACTACATGTTATTTGCTACTGAAAACAATTGGGTTACGGCCATATGTTAGATTTGTTGATATTCTTTGGAAGATAGGTTTTTAAAACGTAAATTTCAAATCCATACTTTCTTTTAAGATATGAAGCAGAACAACACAAAGCCAAAATGTTTTCAGAATATATTGAATACCACAAAAACTGGATGCCATATGAATTGTTGTTCAGAAAAAAACTTCAAAAATGACGTAACAAGAGAACAGTTCAGTGTAACATAGCTGTAATATTTCAGGACTGTTAAGTTTCTCCCCATTTTATTAATTTGAAAATTTAATTACTATAGTTTGCTTGCTACCCTTTTTTTTTGGGGTTTGGTTTTTGGTGTTGTGTGTGTGGGGTTTGTGTGTTGTGTGTGTGGTTTTCCCTGGTGCGGGGTACGGCGCGTTTGGGTTTCGTGCGTGGGTTTGTTTGTGTGTGTGTGGGGTGTTTGTTTGTGTGTGTTGGGGCTGCGTGTGTGTGTTTGAGTGTGTGTGTGTGGGCGTGGTTCGTGGGGGTGGGGGGGTTTTGGGGGGGGTTTTGGGGGGGGGTTGGGTGTGGGGTTTGTGTGTGGGGTTTTGTTGGGGGTGGGGGTTTTTTGGTTTTCTATTTTTTGGGGAAAAAGGGGGGGGGAGAGAAAAGGGGAGAGGGGAGGAGGAGGAGAGAGAGGGGGGGGTTTTGTGGGGTTTTGTGTTTAAAAAAAGTTAAAATTTTTGAAATTTTCCCCCAAAAATGAAAAATTTTTTAAAATTTAAAATTTTAAATTTTCCCCCAAAAAAAAAACCCCAAAAATTTTTTAAAAAAATTTTTAAAACCCTTTTTTAACCCCTAAAAAAAAGGCCCCCCAAGGGAAAAAACCCCCTTTTTTAAAAATTTTTCCTTTTTTCCAAAAAAAAAAAACCTTTAAAAAATTTTTTTTTCCCCCCTTTTTCCTTTTTTAAAAAAAATTTTTTGCAATTTTTTTCTCAAAAAAAATTTTTATTTAAAAAAAAAATTTGGTTGGGAAAATCTTTTGAATTTTTTTTCTTGTTAAAGAAATTACTCGATCCTTTGAAAACCTGAAAAGGGGCCTTTATTTAAAAAATTCCTTTCCCCCTTTCAAAAAATTTTATCCATACTGTTTGGGTTTTTCCCAAGCAAAAAATTGTTTCCCCCCTGGAAAATTATTGACATTTTTTTTTAAAAAAAATTTTTTTTTCCAGTTGTATTTTCCGGAAAATATAGAATTTTCCCCCACAGCCGATTTTTCAAAAACCATTTTTAGTTTTTTAAAATTTTCCCCCCAAAAAATTTTCCCTTTACAGGCTCAACTCTAAAAACATTTTCAGGGGAAAAAACCCCTTGTGTCACTTTCAATCTTTTCACACCCCTGCAGCCCGTACAAAATCCACGGGGGGGACGTACCCCCAAACCACTGTATCTGTACACAATCCACTCCCCGTCTTTTTCGGGGGTTTTATGACAGTATTTTTAATGAAAAAACGTTTGGATTTTCGAAAAATTTTAAATTTTTTAAGTACTATATTAATAAATCTTAAAAAGAAAAACTATGAAATTGTAAACCCCCAAATCATTTTTTCAAAAGCTGATATTGCATCCCGGGGGACCCCCGTAAAAAAAATTTTAAAAATAAAAAAAGAAATTTTTTTCCCACACTAAATTTTAAAAAAACAATTCTCATAAACCCCGAAATTGTCCCCCCTCTCTGATTCACACCAGAAAAAAACAAAATATTTTGGGAAAACCCCAGGGACAGAGTTTTTAAAGGAAAAAATCCACATGTTTTTTTACATTTCAACACTAGAAAACCCACATTTTGAAAAGACTTGTGGAAGGTGCCCACCGTCGTTTACAGCCCAAAAACCTTCATAGCAAATGACTACGGGGGGGGTTCCCCCATTATTGCCCCCAAATTGCATAGAAAAGGGACTAAAGGGGGTGCTTCCCTCATTCAAAATTTTTGCACGGGGCCCAAATTTTTTTTCCCCTCTTTTTTTGGGGGCCAAAAAGGGGGCTCCAGTCCCTTCCCAAAACCCCCCATCTCAATTCACCCCTAAAAATTTAAAAAACCCAAAAAATTCCATGTTTTCCCGGGGCCCGTCAGCGAGGGGGGGACCATGTCGGGGGTTTTTTTCCGGTGGGTCAAGCATTTTGGGGGGGGTTGTTTTTGGGTCGCCAAAAAGGGTAAAATTGGGGAAATTTTCAAAGTCCCCGCTCCACGGGGGTTCCCCCCCCCCGCTGTGCCCTTTTCCCGAAAACCAGCTGACCTTCATTTTTGGTTTGGGGGAACTTTTGGCCCCCCTGGATTTCTTTTAAAAACCCCTGGGAAAAACCAAACCCCCCGCTGGGGATCTGAAACCTTTTGTTGTATTTCAATGCATTTTCCAAAACCAAAATTCCCCCCCCAAACCACAAAAATTTTTGGTTTTGAATTTTTTTTTTAACTTTTGCCACCCCCCACGCCCCTTTTTTCCCCTTTTTTAAAAAAAGATAGGGTTGATGAATATGGGAAAAAAATTTTTTTCCCAAAAAGCATTCTTTTGTGTTTCCCCCCCCTTTTTAAAATTTACAGGGGCCTTTTTGGGGTTAAAAAAAGGGAAAAATTCCCCCGTCATTTTCCCTTTTTATTTTTCTTTAAAGGGGGGCATTTGGATGAAAGCAGAAAAGGTCCATTTTTCTTTTTAAAACCCCATCCGCTAATTTTTTTAAAACAAAAAAATTTCGAAAAGTTTTTTAAAAATGTTTTGGGTAAAAAAAAAATTTAAAAAAAATACGTTTTGGGAAAGGAATTTAAGAAGAGGGTCTCTGGAAGCCCCTTTGCAGATGTCTGACCAACACATTATAGCCCACCGCGCCAGTGGGGGCCTTTTGGTTTTCCCCCCTTTTAAAATTGGTTGGGGGCCCCAATTTTAAAAGGGCCCCAAACCTTAAAATTTTTTTTGGGTTTTACTTGACTTGAAAAATGACACCAATTTTCCCCCTTTTCCCCATTTTTTTTTTTTCTCTGTTTTTTTTGGAAAAAAATTCCCCCCGGGGTTTTTTTTTGACTGTGAAAACCCAAAGAAAAAAACCCCTCACGGGGTTTTTTGTTGTAAAGTTTAAAACCCATTTTTATTTCAAATCTTTAAAAAAAAAAAACCCCCAAAACTTTCATTTTAAAAAAGGTGGTATTTTCCCCCTTTTTGCTTTTAAAAAATTTTGGCTTTTCAGGCTGCTAAAAAGCACATGCCGAAGTTTAAAACCCTTTTATTTGGGGTGTGGATGAGGAAACAGGGGCCCGGAATGGAATTCAGGGGGGAAAAGGGGGGCTCCCTGCGTGCTGCTCTTCACTTTGTCTCCCCGTCGGGGGGACGGGCTTTTCGAGGGGGAAAAAGGGGCCCCCACCTAAGGGGGGCCATCCAGGGGGGGACATGGCCTTTTCCCAAACCAAAGGGGGAAAAAGAAAAAGGGCCGTAGGGAGGGCATAACCCCAAAGGGCCGCGAAGGGGATGTAAATGATGGATTAAAAAAAGGGTTGGATGTGCAAAGCATGAATAAAAAAAGCTTTTGGGCCCCCGGCCCCTCTTTTTGCTCTTTTTCCCCCCGTGAAAAAACCCCGTTTCCCTGCAGGGAAAATTCCCCGGACACCTGTTTTTTGGCCCAAAATTTTTAAAATTTTTCCCTTTAAAAATCAAAAACCGACAGTGCTTATTTGTTACATTTTAAATAGAGCTAACTTTCATCTTCTTAAATGTTTTTAAAAATCAAAAAAAGCATTTTGTTGTTGTTTGATTGAGTCGAAAATGACTACTTCCAACATTGTGATTCAGTGCTTGGAAAATGTCAACGGGTTGGTTGCTAAACTCTTCAAATTTAAACCCAAAAAATCGACTTTTTAGCGCTTGTTAATGGTATGGTTGACGTAGGGAAAGGGCTGAATTTTGTTTTGTGACACCACTGGTTAAAATATCTTCCGTTTAAAATTTGGGGGCATACTTATTTTTTTGAAACCGTCGCTACATTCTCGCGAGGGTTCCCCATGTCCGATCGCTTGCCGGGAGGGATTTTCCCCCCCACGTCGCCGGTGGTAAGTCGGGGGGGCCGCGATCTTTCTCGCGGCTGTTGCGAAAAAGTTAAAAATTTTCGTTTTTATAATTTTGTAAAGATCCCAAAGGCTGTCCACTCACTTCAGCGTACTTCCCGCTACTCCGAGTTTCCACGGGATGGAAAAGGGATCCATTGTTTATTGAAGTTCAAGAGATCATTTTATTTTTTAACGGGATGGCTGAACAGGAAAAATTTTCCTGCAGGAAAAAAATTGCTCTCTGGTGCACTACACAATCAAACACGTTAATCAGAGGAAAGGGAAATTTTAAAATGCATTGATGAAGAAGATAAACAAGCTGAAAAAATTTTTTAAACAGCTGCGTTGTTTTACCCGAGATCGCTGAAAAAGGGAAAGGTGCCATTTTTGTGGGGAAAAATTTTCAATTGTTTTACCAAACCCAAAAAGAAGCGTTCAATCAGGGGGAAAAAAATTTTTGTGCATTGAAAGAAAGAAAACCAACAGCGGAAAAATTTAATTAGCTACAAAAAGCAACTTAAAATGGGTCACCCCATTTAGAAAAAAGGGGCGGACGTGGGAAACTCTTTGGAGGAAAACCGGGGGCAAACTTCTCCTTATCATGCAGTAGGAATGATTACAGAAACCAAGAATGTACAGGGGAAAGGGGGAGAACAGACCCTTTCCCGGTCAAAAGGGCCCGGGGGTGGGAAGAGGTGAAAAGGGTGGGTTTGGTTTGTTTTTCTTCCGTTTTCTTGGACTTTTTTTGCCTATAGAGAACCAAAAAGCTCCAAAAACCCCCCCGGGCCCAAAGGTAGGGGAAGGGGAAAAGGCCCCCAAAGAGAGGAAATATGGAACGAAGGGGGTTTTGGGGAAGCCGGAGGAAAAGAAGGAGGGAAAAAGATTGGTTTTTTTAGCCCCCTTTTTTTTTGTCCTTTTGTTTTTTCCCTTTTTTGTTTTAAAATTCCCCCCCCCCCCCAAAGGGATTAAAAGGCCCCGTAAGGGGGGTTTTTTTTTAAAAAACATTGTGCCAACCCAAAAACAAAAAAAGGGGGAGGGAAAAAAAAAAAGGGAAAAAAAAAAAACCCCCGGAAAACCCCCCCCCCCCCTTTTTTTTTTTGGGGGCCGGGGGGGTTAACCCCTCCCCCCCAAAGGAGGCCCCCCCCCCCCCCCCCCCCCCCCAAAATTTTCCCCCCCCCCCCGGGGGCCCCCACCCCCCCCCCCCCCCCCGGGGCCCCCAAAAAAGGGGATTTAAAAAAAAAAAGGGGGGCCCCCCCAACCCCTTTGTTTTAAAAAAAAAAAAAAAAAAATTTTTCCCCCTTTTTTACCCCCCCCCCAAAAAAAAAAAAAAAAAAAATTTTTTTAAAAAAAAAATTTTTAAAAACCAAAAAAAAAAAAAAAAAAAAATTTTTTTTTTTCCCCAAAAATTTTTTTTTAAAAAAATTTTCCCTTTTCCCCCCCGGCCCCAAAAAAAAAAATTTTTTTTTGGGGAAAAACCTTTAACAATTTTAAAAAAAAAAAAAAAAAAATTTTGGGGGGTTTAAAAAGGGTTTTGGCCCCTTTTTGGGGAAAAAATTTTAAATTAAAACCCCGGGTTTAAAACTTTTTTTCCCCCCCCCCCCCCCTTTTTTTTTCTTTTTCCAAGGGTTTTTCCCCGGGGCCCCCCCCCCCCCCCTTTTTTCCCCAAAAAAAAAAAAAAGGCCCTTTTAAAAAAAAAAAAACCCCCAAACCCAAAATTTGGAAAGGAAAATTTTGGGTTTTTCCCTTTCCCCTTTGGCCCCAAAATCAAATTTTCCAAAAAAATTTTTTTTTTTTGGGGTTTTTTTTTTTAAAAAAGGTTTTCCCCCCCGGGGGGGGTTTTTTTTTTTTTTTTCCCCGGGGGGTTTTAATTTTTCCCCAAAAATTTTTTCCCCCCCCCCTTTTTTTTCCCCCCATTTTAAAAAAATTTTAAAGGGTTTTGGGGGAAAAAAATTTTTTCCTTTTTTTTTTTTCTTTTTTTTTTTTTTTTTTTTTTCTTTTTTTTTTTTTTTTTTTTTTTTTTTTCCCTCCCCCCATTTTTTTCCCCTTTTTTTTCATTTCCTTTCCTTTTTTTTAAAAAAAAAAAACCCCCCCCCCCCCAAAACCCCCCCCCAAACCCCAAAAAAACCCCCGGGCCCCCCCGGGGAAAAGGGAAAAATTTAAAAAAAAAAAAAAAGGAAAAAAGGGGTTTTTCCAAAAAAAAACCCCAAAAAAAAAAGGGGGGAAAAAAAAACCCCCCCCCCCAAAAAAAAACCCCCCCCCCCCGAAAAAAACCCCCCCCCGTTTTTTTTCCCAAAAAAAACCAAAAAAACAAAAAAAGGGGGCCCCCCCCCCCCAAAAAAACCCCCCCCCCTTTTTTTTTTTTTAAAACCCCCCCAAACCCCCCCCCCAAAAAAAAAAAAGGGGAAAAAAAACCCCCCCCCCCCCCCAAAAAAACCCAAAAAAAAAAAACCCCCCTCCCAAATTTTCCCCCCCCCCCCCCCCAAAAAAAACCCCCCTTTTTTTTAAAAAAAAAAACCCCCCCCCCCCCTTTTTTTCCCCCCTACCCCCCCCCCCCCCCCCCCCCACCACCCCCCCCCCCCCAAACCCCCCCCAAAAAAAAGGGGTTTTTTTCCCCCCCCCTTCCCCCCCCCCCAAAAAAACCCCGGAAACCCCCCCCCCCTTTTTTTTAAACCCCCCCCCCCCCGGGGCCCCCCCCAAAAAAAAAACCCCCCCCCCAAATTTTTTCCCCCCTTTTAAAAACCCCAAACCCCCCAAAAAAAAAATTTTTTCCCCCCCCCCCCCCCCCAAAAAAAAAACCCCCCCCCCCTTTAAAAAAAAAATTTTCCCCCCCCCCAAAAAGGGGGGGTTTTTTTTTTTTTTTTTTTGGGTTTTTTGCCCCCCCCAAAAAAAAAAAAAGAAAAG
>JAMYXO010005911.1:0-14612 GCA_033310375.1 Conus canariensis | reverse complement strand
CCGAAAATCATTAAAAAAAATAATGTTGCTTCCCCTCAAACTTAAAAAAAAATGTTCAAACACTCATCGTTTTTTGCTAGGGTCAACAAAATTTTTCATCCCGGGGCCTAAAACCTTCTATCTGTATCTTTTTCCTTTAAGTGTCGGACAAAAAAAATTACAAATGAAAAAATTATAAAAAACTTTTTGTAATAGGTCGAGGAAAAATATTGTTTTCCAAACCTTTTGTCCAAAATCTGAAAATGAGGGTTTTTTTTAAAAAATTTTAAAACTCGGCTTTGAACCAAAGTTTCTGCTCCATTTTTTTAAAACAAATTTAATCAATCCATTTTTTTTTAATACCCTGAAAAAAAATTGTTCATTTAAAAAAAAAACCCTATAAGGCCCAAATTGAAGATTAATCCAGTTCATTTCTGTAAGATCGTTTCTATTTAAAACTAATATCAATTTTGTTGCTTGTTGTTTGACCTTAATATCCTCGCCATTGAAAAGAACAACGACAGTAACTTTAATTTGTCAACGTCTAAGTTTTGCCAGCAAAATAAGAATTCCTTCATAAGTTGTCACTGACGCCCAGAGCTCCATTTTTTTGCCTATCTTTTAAGACAGAAATTTTAAATATCATTGTGAACGGGGTCTCCTAATTTTGTGCGTGGAATGAACTGTAATTTTGTAGAAGCTTTTTTAAAACCGATTCTCTTCTGTGGAGGATGACTGTTTGTCCCAAACGGCTTTATTTCGACTCTTTTCCGACTTTTTGTCCTCTGGCATAAGACAACATTTTAAAGGCCAGATTCAATGCTTTTCTGAAACTTTTTTGACGGTCAAAAATGAAATGGGCTTAAAAAATTCAAATTTTTGTCCCATTCAAAAATATGGTTCTAAGTCCCATTTTTTGGGCAGTTTTTCGAACTATTTTTATATTAACTGACCCCTATTATTTTGCTTTAATTGCGTAGTTGTTCTAGTTTAGGAAACCTTTTGTTGTCGTCAACCTCTTTGGCTTATAATAACCATCTTTAGTGTACTCAAAACCATATAAAGTGCCTATCTCACCGTTTTGTTCAAAGTCCTCAACGTCTGCAAGGTCTTTTAATTCTAAAGTTACACACCTCTCAGGCGCTAATGTGACCCCCGAATCGTCTGGCCCACGTGACATTTTTTAAAACAACGTATTATTTTATTTCTAAAACAATGTGCAGGTTATCACATTTACGACTTTCCCTGTTTTATCTGTGATCTTTATATTAAATGATCGACCCTCCCACAAGCTAATCTTTTAAACTGTAAATTAGGGAAATTGTATAATTTCATAATCGCAATATGCAGCTTTCCCTGATGGAAGAGCTCTTAAAACAGTTGAGGGCTTCCATCATATAAGTTTTCATCAGTGCTCAGCTCGTCCAAATGAACATAGAGTAATGAATGTAATGCAAGATCGAGCGGATATTCTCCCTCATAAGTAGTTTCGTCTGGTGCAACTCTAAATTCATGAATGCATAATTGTCAGTTGCAAAGCCTAACATTTTAGCTAGCTCTCCATCAAAAAGTAACTTACTTCTTCTTTTCAGGTTTGAATGTCAACATTATTTTCAAATTTGCATTGTTAAGTTTGAGAGTAATGTTGAAGTTACTCATTGCTTCTTTTCAGCGAGCAAAACCCGTAATAACCATCAGGTATGGTTAACTGGCTAACTAAGTTTCCTCTATTGTCAAATTTGTAATCTATTATTTTTCTTGGATTTCATTATATTAAACCATACGACTTTGTAAAAAATTTCATGGAGTGCGACCTTTGGGTTCCGCATTCATTATCAATAGCATATTCTAAAAACGAAGGACTGTCTTGAGTTGTTATTGTTACAAACATTTTTAAAAACAATTTAAAAATGAGTGCATTCAAATAAACTAATGCAAAATATTCTGTTGGGCCGCACTACAGTCTAAAAATATAACAACTGACACCTCGACATTTCTGTGACTCAGTCTGACGCCTTTCAAGTAAAGGTTAGTACTCCATTGGATCGTTATCTTAACCCTCCTATCAAAAACGACTACATCCGAAAGTGTGGTTCAGTCATCCGATGCAGTTTTATCAGAACAGTTAAACTTTGCTGTGTTTTGTGCATCAACTGGGTGTGGAGTGTCGTATGCTGATCATTTAAATCATCCTGATCCTTTGGTGAGGTCAGTGTATAGATTTCATTTTTATTACACCTTCAGACGTATTTTATCTGAACTGCAAGCACCATTACCAAATGACAAAACGTTTAAAATCCATTCAGCAACAGAATAGATTACAAGGCTTTTGAAAGGATCTGTAACGAATTTGAATTTTGACCCAAAGACAGACTTTAGACAAAAGTTGGATCTTAATTCATGGTTTAGGCACCCTTTATTTTTGGGGCGTGCACAGAAAGTATAACTATGATTGGAATCCTCCTTACACATCTTTCTCTTCAGGCACAAACTGTTTCACCTCGGGTCCATAGAGCAAGAGCATAAAACAGCATGACAACATTTATTTTGGATACTTCTAAGGGCTAACAAAAGCGGGAATAGAACGAATAAACGACTCTATTCGTACTTATGTTTGGTGTTTGCTAGGTTCGCAAGCACAAACGAGATCAAACATAATTGATCCTTCTACTGGCTTTGACGCCCAAAAACAGTATTTAGCAAATTTAGAGGACGCCATTAATTCTGCAATTGATTTGCCTTCAAGTATTAAAAGGTACCAAAATGTTTTGCAATACGCAAGATCGAAAGTAGACTTTGCTGTTGGCACTGGTTTATACATGCTGCCTTCTGACCTCAGACTCCAGATAGGAACAAAATAAACTATTAATAATGAAATCCTTGTGGCTGGTAAAGAAGAGAAGGCCGGAAAAAACGACATAAATTCTAAGCCAGCAATAGCAATAAAAAAAGAATCCCACCAATCCCCAAGGCCCCAAAACCCCATCCAATACTCCCCTCAAAACCCCACTCCCAACCAATCCCATGGTGAATAAAAGCGACCCCATGAATATGAAAAGACAGCACTTGTTATTGGATTAACTGCCCTAGGATTACTTGGTCTTTATCTTACTATAAAGTAACCCAACTATTAAGACAACTAATGACCATAAGTGCTCAGCCATAAAGCCAACTACTTTACTTGCGGCAGACAAAAGCCAGCTAACGATCCCCCCTAATATGCCAGGCAAAGAATCTATTGCTTTACTGGCTAATTTTTTTAATAAACTTGCAAGATGATCAAGTTGTTTTTTTACCCATGATTTATCTGATGGTGGTGATGGTGGCGGAGGCACTGCTCCCCACCACCGCCGCCTGTAATAGCCAACACCAGTGTACTTATTGCAAATCCTAAGGCTGTTATAACGCTCGCTAATGTGACACCTTGCTCTCTAAACAGTGTTCTTATTCGTTCTGCTAACGTTGTGTCTTCATATAAAATTCTTTGGATAGTTTCTCTTATTCTGCTCACTTGAGTTCGTAATTGTTCTCGGTTATTAGACAACACTTCTAGTCTTGCTGATCTCTCTTGTTCAAGATCTTTTAGTCTTTGTGTTATTCTTTCTTTAACACCAGGTCCTAAGTTGTGGTCATCAGCCTCAACTAGTTTTTCTTTTTCTCTTTTTATATGCTCATCTAGTTCACCCAGTTTTGCTAAATTGTTTGTTAATTCGCCTCTGATGCTTTTCAAAGCATGATCAAGGGCCGTTATTTCTCTCATAGGTAGCGGCGGATCGTGCATGGTTTTTAATACTGTTTCTTCTGAAAAACTGGTTTCTATTATTTCGTCTGCTGTTGGGCTTAAATCTTTAAGGGGTATGTTTTGAATTTGGTTTTCTGTTGGGAGTTTTTGTAGTGTGTTTTGAAGTTTAGCAACTGCTTCCCTATCTAATTTTGGTTTAGTAATGCCAAGGCGATTTTGTTCGCTCACACTGAGCCTTTGTCTAATTGTATCTTTTTAAAAACTTTGATGAGTCTGGTTTAGTTGTAAGCTGAACAAGTTGTCCTTCGTCGTTTCTCACAAACAAATGGTCATCTTTTGTTTCAAAATCATTAGGGTCTATAAAATCAGGAGGTTCTTGGCCTAAACTTTGATAAAATGATTTGACCTTACTTTCTGTTAATTCACGCCGCAATGATTGTAATGGATGTGTCAAAGGAGTCATTTCACTCATGTCGTCTCCAGGATCAAAAACATCATAATCTTCAATGCCTGCCATGTTTTTAAATAATTAACTTTTTATTTTGTTTTATAAAAAAATGTCACAAGCATATGGCTCGATTCTTGACCCGCATAGAAGACTGAAAGAGCCCTTTGGCGTGAAGGGAAATAAACAGAATATTATTGTTCCAAATAATCCATCTACTATTGATTCAGATCAAATTCTTACTGTTAAATTTCCAGACCTAGGAGCAGATGAAGTGATTGTGCCGGGATCTGCACGGCTTACTTTCAAAATAGAACTTGATTCAGCAACAGACGCAAACAGGACAGTAGTTCAGAATCTGGGACGGGCAATCGTTAAGAAAATTTCTATAAAACTTGAGGGGCAAGAAATATTTTCTTTACACAATGCAGACATATTTCTAATCTATTCTGATCTATGGCTAACCGATAATGAAAGGGCCGATCTTGCGTTTCAAGGAATCGAAAATAACGAAGCACTAAAACACAGAATAGACGCCGAAGATGCTAAAGCCGGCAACAAGTATGAAGCTGTAAGTTTTGCTTATGGAAATCGCTTTTCCATACCCTTAGATTTTGAGTTGTTAAAAGCGCATGCGCCATACTTTCAAGGAGCATTAAAAGACAGATTGTCATATGAACTAACTTTTAATGAATACAAACGTGTCATTAAATCTACAGACACTGATTCCAAGTACAGCATTTTCGACATCTCGTTAGAGTTTGACATTGTTAGCAACCCTAACTTAGCAAGGCTAATTGAGCAACAATATCAGTCAAAATTAGCAATATATTACGAAAGAGTGATTCATCATACTAAATATCCTAAAAGCAGGGCAGACACTATATGGAACTTTAGTTTTAGCGCCGCAGCAAGATCCCTTAAAGGTATTTTATTGCTGTGTGAAGATGAAGAACCATTCAAAAGACAAAGTGAAAAGTTTATCAATCCTAAAATAACGAAAGTACAATGTTCAATTGAGGGTAGTCCTAACCAAGTCTACGGTAGCGGGCTTAAACCTTATCATCATTTTGATGAAATAAGAAAATTGTTTGGAGGCGGGAGGTCTAGAAGTCCAACAGTAGACCTTGTGTCTAAAGATCTACACCTTCACAGTGTTAGACTTGATGAATATTTAACAACGAAATACGGTTTATGGATTGACCTAAGGTCAACAGAGATAATCAGTTGCATGGGAGTGGGAGAACAGTTAAAGACGTAATAAACATTCAAATTGATAAAGAAAAAGAGAGTGATAAACCACTTAATGTACATTTGTTTTTAATATATGATGCGCAGCTGAATATTCAAGATAACAGATTGAAAGATATCCAATACTAAATTATTTTTATTTTAAAAAAGCATGTCTGTTACGACTTATCCAAAAGTGCCCAAAGAAGAAACTCTGTTGCTGTAGACATAAAAACTTTCAGATTAACAAACATAACACAAATGCAAACCCAACTAGAGCAGGACCTTTCAAAATACAGCAAAACCAAACGAAGGTATTCTGCTGTCTTTAATGCTGTTACATATGTTAATACTGGAGCATCGATCACTAGTGCTCTATCAGCAGGAACAAGTGTAGGTCTCTTAGCAACAGGCGTAGGTGCACCGGTAGCTATACCTCTAGGTGGTTTGTCTTTAACTCTTGGCCTGTGTTCATTGGCTGTAAGTGCTGTCAGCAAAAAAATAAAAGCTAAACTCCAAAAGCACACAGCTATGGTTCAACTAATAACAGCTAAACTTAGTTCCTTCAAACTGATAATTGATAAAGCACTTGTCGACTCGAACATCACGGATGAAGAATTTAGTCGCCTACAGGCTGATTTTGAGGACTACAAAAGACAAAAGTTTGATCTTCAAAGAAAGGCAAGGGCAACTTTTTCTCAACAGCCAGACACCGACCAGATAAAAAAGGAATGTTTAAAAAAAGTAAACGAAACATTAAACTCTGTTCTAAACAGCTCACATTAACAACACCAAAGGGCGTTTATACTTTAGTTTATGAGTCCAAGCACAAAAAGACCGTTGATATTGATTCTGATTAACTTTTATTTTTTTTAATTTAAATAAATATTTTGAGTTAGAAAAGAAACTCAACATGGATAAGATATATGAAGGTTCAGATGAATTGTTTGAAGCAATGCTCGAGGAAGAGCGTTTGTCAAAAGCTTTAAATGAGGTCGTTTTAGAAGTTATTGATCCAACAAACGTGCAAGCAAGCGTTGTACATGCTATTTCTCAAGTTCCAAGTAAACTAACAATAAACCCTCCAGTTAAAGTAAGGGTAGTTGTTTTAATCGACTATATAACAATAAACGAAGAAAATCTAGAAGTCTGGGTCTCAACTAAACAGCAGACTATTCTTTCCTCTAATGACTTAACACCTGGTTGGGCAGATCAACTTCTTACACAGTTTAATGAAGCCTCTGAAGCAGCTAAAATGAGAGGCTCTGGTTGGTCAGAGGGCGAAGTCCTAGACATCAGATTAAGACAAGCTAAGTATGAGCCAATTGTAGGCAAGGCTTACATTCCACTGCCTCCAACATTAGTTGCAAAGAGAGCAGTTTTGAACATAAAGAATTCAGACGACAAATGTTTTATGTGGTGCGTTCTTGCTAGGCTGCATCACGTTGCCAAAAATGCAGAGAGAGTATCTAACTATTTACAGTGGGCCAATGATCTTAACTTTAACGGCCTTGAATTTCCTATGGCTGTAGACAAAATTGATCAGTTTGAAAAACAAAATCCACCAATAACTGTTAATGTCTATACATGGTCTGAAGAAACCAACCTTCTGCAATTAGAGTGTCAAAGAACAGTCCAACAATAGGCGAACCAACCAAAACTCATGTAGACTTACTCCTAATGCAAAGCCTTAATGGGTTGCACTACACTCTAATACGCACAATGAGTAGATTACTAGTGCATACTACAAAACAACATAGCAAACAAGAATTCTGTAGAAAATGTTTAACAAGAATTCCGTCCGTTCAAGCTGCGAGCGAACATATAAAACATTGTATTAGCCCAGTTGACTGTGATACAGAACTAATTACGCCCGGAGAAGGCAGTAAAGTTAGTTTTAAGAACTGGAAACGGTTGCAAACTAGTCCATATGTTGTTTACGCAGACTTCGAATCACTCATTGTTCCTTATGAAGGACCAACCCCACAGAAACTTCCTAAAACAGTCTTAATGAGTAATCATCAGATTTGCTCATTTGCCTTCATCATTGTTAGGTCGGATGGCGCCCATTCAAAGCCAGAATTATACAGAGGACCAAATGCTGCAAAATACTTCTTAAAACGCATGCAGCAAGTGCGTAATGCCTGTTCTAATAATCTAAACTTATCTGAAATCATAATGACGCCTGAAGACCAACAACAGTATGACTCAGCCACTCACTGTTGGATTTGTGGGGCGGCCTTGGTTGCCACCGCAGAGAATCCAACAGTAAGAGACCATGATCACATTAGTGGAAAGTTTAGAGGAGCAGCACATAACAAATGCAATCTTCAACTAAAGTTTGAACCAAAGACATGGAAGCTGCCTATATTCTTTCACAACTTGCGAGGTTACGACTCTCACCTTATAATGCAAGCAGTAACCAGCGACTTCAGGGTGTCATGCATTGCACAGTCATCAGAAAAGTACATGTGTTTCACTTTAAATAACATGTCTTTCTATGACTCTATGCAACACATGATGGGTTCATTAGAGTCACTGGCTATGTCCTTAAAGTCCTGCCCAATAACAGAAGAATATTTTGACCCAACTCTTGTTAGAAAGGGCGTTTACCCTTATGAGTACATGAACAGTTGGCAAAGGTTTGACGAAGATACACTTCCGCCTAAAGGCGCGTTCTTTTCTAGTCTCAGAGGAAAGGACATCAGTGATTCTGATTACCAGCATGCTCAAGATGCGTGGCAGAAGTTAGAGTGTAAAACGATGGGAGACTATCATGATTCCTATTTAATGGCGGATACCTGTTTGTTGGCGGACGTCTTTGAAAATTATAGGAAGACCTGCATGAAACATTACAGCCTGGATCCTGCGCATTATATTTCTGCGCCGGGATGAGCTGGGACGCTTTCTTAAAATTTACTGGAGTACAAATTGATTTATTGTCTGACCTGCCAATGCTTCAGATGATTGAAAACGGATTGCGTGGGGGAATCAGTATGGCGTCGCACCATTACTGTAAAGCAAACAACAAATACTTGGACGACTATGATCCAAGTAAAAGGTCTAACTATCTCATGTATTTAGATGCAAACAATCTGTATGGATGGGCAATGGCGCAATCACTTCCATTACGCAACTTTAAAATGTACACAGATACGGATAATATTCAAAAAGCATTAAAGTGGTTGGGCAGTTTGACGCCAGATCAACAGTGTGGATACATTCTAGAAGTTGACTTAGAATATCCTCAGGAACTCCATGACCTGCATAATGACTATCCATTAGCAGCAGAAAGTCTAAAGATGGCAAAAACAGAACCACCTAAACTTGTGCCTAATCTTCGAGGCAAAAAAAATTATGTCTGCCATTACAGGCTTCTACAATTTTATTTAAGACATGGTTTGAAGTTGACAGCTGTTCATCGTATAATTGCTTTTGATCAAGAACAGTTCATGAAACCATACATAATGAAGAACACTGATCTCAGAACTAAATCCACAGATGCTTCAGAAAAAGACTTTTTCAAGTTGATGAACAACAGCTGTTTTGGAAAGACTATGGAGAATCCGCACAAGCGTAAAGATGTTAGATTGGTCACCAGAGAGAACGATGCAATTAAGCTAACTTCTAAACCTAATTATCAGGACTTCAGAAGATTTCATGATCAGCTTTTTGGCATAATGATGAAAAAAAAGAAAGTCAAATTGGATAAGCCCGTTTTTATTGGGTTTACTGTTTTAGAGCTGTCGAAGCTTTTGATGTTAGAATTTCTTTACGACTACTTTAAACCCTTGTATCCTGAGTCCAAAGTACTTTACACAGATACAGATTCCTTTGTAATCGACATCCCTACTGAAGATATCTATAAAGACATGGAATTAGAAGTAGCTAAAGGGCATGCGGGATGGTACGACACATCTGATTACCCTAAAGATTCGCCTTTGCATTCAGATATTAACAAGAAGGTTTTAGGTAAGATGAAGGATGAATTATCTGGAGGTGTGATCAAGGAGTTTGTTGGTTTGAGGTCGAAAATGTACAGTCTTTCAAGCCAAAAAAAAGTTGTTAAAAAAGCAAAGGGAATATCTCGTAGTGTTGTGCAGTCAAACATATCCCATGACAATTACAAAGAAGCATTGTTTGGCAATAAGACTTTTCATCATGACAATTACAAGCTGCGATCTAATCTGCATGAGATTAACACAACAGTTGTAACAAAACGGTCTCTTGACCGCACTAACACAAAAAGAGTATTTGTTAATCCAGAATTTTCATATGCAATTGGTCATTGGAGAATAGTATAATCATATGGGCTTATATTTTTCAGCAATCGCACGTTCAATTATATCATCATCTAATTTAGCAAAATTAATATTATTTATTAATGCTAGATGTGCTTTAATTTTTTTTGTCATTTCGCAATATTCATGTTCCATACCCATAAATCAAAATAAAAGCTTTGGGGTTTAAAGCGATTGTCTGGCGATTGTTCTAGCCAGAGATTGTCAATCTTCTCAAATACTTCTTTAATGATATACTGATACTCAAATAAATCTTGCATTAATTTTAAAGACTTTCCCTTTGCCATTTCTGCCATTTCCCTTTGAGCTTCCATTTTAAACCCAAATGTATTTGCGTAGATTAAAACAGTTCGTTAAGCTTAACTATATCATCACCCAATTCAACCAAATTATTATCCATTACTGCTAAATGCGCTCGAATTTTTTAATATATTCTTGCTCCCAATCAAAATTTGAGGTTTTGTCTAGCATGGCATAATCAATCTTCTTAAATATTAGTCTAATAGCAAGATTATAATCAAATATTTTTCGCATTATTTCTAAGGACTCTTCCTTCACCATTCTTGCTTCCAGTGCCATTTTACGTAAGGATTCTTCCTTTTCCATTCTTGCCGCCATTTTAATTTAAATTAAAAAATAATTAAGCGACTGGAACTGTGTCTGGAGGGATTATCTGCAGTTCTTCCTTCACAAAAGATCTTCGGGGGGCTGGTCGTTTTGTTGTGTCAGTTTCTCGTAAATAATACACGGGCGGATTCATTTTCACAATTTTTTTATCTCATATGGATCAACACTCCAAACTGGATCTGTTGCCCTGATGCGGGTGTCCCCTTCTGCTTCTCCCGGTAAATAAAGGTACCTTACTTTCAAACCAAATGGTAATAGTTTGCTTGATGAAGACTCTCCTTCAACAAAAATTTATTTTTTTTTTTTGATTGCTTGTACTGGTTTTAGACCTTTAAATTCTTCATTATTCATTGCACGTAGAACTGAGGGCAGTCTTCTAACCCATTCTGTGTTGCGAGAATTGTCAATCAGCTCTCTGTGATACTGGTAGGAGAAAAGCCTTTCAGATAACTGTTTGTTAAAGTTTTCAACCAAACCCTGTGATCTGTGAACACCCGGAATGCCTCTTTTAATGGTAACTCTATGTTTTAACAATAATTGATTCACTTGTCCTTTAAATTCTTTTCCATCATCGACTTGAATCATGCGAGGATAAGTTAAGGGTCCTCGTTGATATATCAGTTGTATAGCGACAGCAACAGCAGAAGCACTCTTTTGTGTTAATGGTTCAGCATCTTTGTATCTTGAAGCTATGTCAATGACTGTAAGTGCGTACTTAAATCTTTTTCGTCTAATCGTATCATGGGGTAAATATAGAAGATCCATTTGATGGGTGTCGTTCGGTATTGTGTTGACAAAGTGTGGTCTTTGTATTCGTTTAGGCGCTGGTAAATAAATTTGCCAAATCGCTTGTTTAGATAACCATTCTTTTGCTGTTTGTTCACTGACTCCCGCTGCTTGGCTAAGCTTTTTAATTGCTGTTATTCCCTTCCAATATCCTTTTGGAGAATAATAGATTTTGTACATTTTTATTCAGCCAATACTTTGTGCAACAAAATACACAGCGGTCATGCCAAAGACAATAAACAATATTTCTTGCATCTTTTGTTTTTCTGATGGTTGATAAAAGTCGCTAAATTTTGGTGGGGGCAATGTTTCAACTTGTTTGCCTGTTACTAGAAAATATTCTTTTATTGCCTGGTCAACATCTTTAAATGTGTAAGCTGCATGTCCCTGTTGTTTAAGTCTGTCGTTAATAAAATCTAACTGCTCCATTCTTTGCTTTTCATAGGTGTCTTGTGCAGCAGCTAGTTGCTCCATAGCTCTGTTATGTCTTTTTCTCTCATTGTTATTTTGTAGTTTACTAAATGCATAATTACTTCCGCTAAAAGCAAGCGCATTAACCACAGCGCCACCAATCATCATTACGAGTGAAGCCATTTTTATAAATGTATTTTTTTTAATTTTACATATTGATACTGTCTGGAATTATTCCTTGCTTAACTAGAAAATCTTTCGTAGCAAATGAAGCTGTAATAACAGCAATCAGCTTTGCTGAGTCTTCAAAGCTAGTTTGCCAAGATCTGCTGGTTTTATTTTTAACAGGCTTTTACCAAGCATTGTGTATCCTACACTTAGGCCTCCAATAACAGCAGAATGGTATACAAGGTTAGTAATAGTTTTTTCGGTGCTCATTTTTAAAAAATAAAATAATATTTATTCATTAATAAAACATGAACTGCGATGATCTTACTTCCTGAACTTATGATTACAAATGATCAAGTTGATGACCAAGCTATTATGCGCCAAAAGGAAAGGCTGTATTCTTTAGCAGCATGTGGAAAAACAAAACAGTACCTTGGAAATGAATTCAGCATAGAACAGATTCAACAAATGTCGCCACAAGACATTGTAAAGTATCACAATAGGTATGAAGCGCAACTGGGGTCAAGAATGGTAAAAAGTGTTGGGCAAACGGTTCTTAGTTTGTACACTAAACTAGTTAGTAGATTTGCTCCCATTGATTCTGAACAAGATTTTATGTATGATTTAACACAGGATCCCGTTTTAACAAAGTCATTAGAGTCTCTAGGATGTGATCTATATTACAGATTTGGAACATTGTTATCGCCATTAATCATGGGATTAATTACTTTTAATCATATAGATTTTGTTTCCCTTCAAAATGACCGAGCCAGAAAATCAGCAGAATCAGAAAACATTGAATCAGGTGGAGAAAGTGACCAGTAAAAAGCCTCCTCATCCTGGGCGCGTTGCAGCAGGAAAAAAATTAGCAGAGTGGAACAAACAAAAAAAATTAATGTTCCGAGCACAGAATATAACTCATAATGAAAACATAACATCGCCAACGCCAACAGTTGTTTCAATGCCAGCTGTAAATACACAAGTTGATTCAAGACCTACAACAACACCAAAGTCGTCATGGAATATTGAATTTAAAACAGTTGCCATTTTTGGCGTCATTGCTGCTGGGGGTGGTTATTACGGTTATAAAAATATAAACAACGCCAGCAAAAACCAAAGCAGTCCAAAAAATCTCAGCCACTAAATACAGAAGCCGAACAAAAAAGCATGCCAGAACTGCCAACAACAAAATCTCATTTTGATCCATTTGATATGCAATAATATGTTAAGAACTTAATAAATAATTATAAGTGACTTGAATAAGAACTTGATAACGACTTGATGACGACTTGATAAAACTTAAATAAGAACTTGATAAGAACTTAATAAGAACTTAATGACGACTTGATAAAAACTTAATGACGACTTGATGACGACTTGTTAAGAACTTGAATAAGTACTTGAATAAGTACTTGAATAAGAACTTGTTAAGAACTTGATGATGACTTGTTAAAAACTTGATGTTAACTTGTTAAGAACTTGAATAAAAACTTGTTAAGAACTTAAATAAGAACTTGAATAAGAACGTGATGCCGACTTGAATAAGAACCTAGAACGACTTAATGACGATTTTTTTCACAATTAATTGTTACATTCTTTTCCGGGGAGACAACTCCCTTCTGCCTTTATGTAGTATCTAGGTCAGACATGTCTGGCCCCGGCTTACTCAACTGCACAATAGCCGAGTCGAAGCGCCGCACTGTTTGCTAGTTCGTGTCAAGTTACACATAAGGGCGTCAGGCCGCCACGCGGCATTGTATAAATTTAGACGGCGTCGTTCAGTACAGGCGTTAGACGTCATTGTATAAATTTAGGCGGCTAAATTTCTAAACATATCAAAACATGTTTCTTACCTTCCCCCAATCACAAGACTAGATAGAATCAGCTGATTAGTAACAGTGACGACATTTCCGCCCAGCACTTGTGTTGTTAGCAACTAAACCTAGCTGTCTTGTCATTTGCGGGTGTGCAGTGCAGTCGTGTTTTCAGTTAGAAAGTGTTGTGTTATGTCGCAAGACAGTATCTCTTCTGAATTAGAGATAGAACTTCTTGAATCACAAACCGTTCATCAAGAATTGCTATTTCATTGAAGTCTACTCCATGAGAAAAGAACTAAAAGCAATGTTTTCATATAGTGAGGAGATAAGGCAGTATTGGTCCACTCCCATTCAACTACCAATGCAGCTTGAAACACGATCTTCTCAAGAGCCACAGCAGGGAACGGCCGCGCTCTAGCTAGAGCGTGTGAAATGAATATTAAACAGGCACACGTCACAGCCTATAGCAGAAAGCCACGCTTTAACGGCCGCGGTCTAGGTGGACCGTCGCTTTGTCACGTCCTATTCAACAGGCTGCCTATTCAGGCGGCCGCCGGGTGTACTTTATACAATTGTCTTGTTTGTTGAATCAAGCTTTTAATAAGTGCACTTGGTGGCTGCTTAGAATAATCTTCAACAACGTGCCACGATTCTACGCTTGTGTGAACACACATCCCACCCCTTTCAGACACTCCCTATTCAGATAGCTTTCAATAGCCAGTCATTCCTCACAATAGAATGAAATCCCAACTTGGTTGACAAATAGCCCTCCTAAGAATAAAGGCATGGTTAACCAAGTCCCCATTGTTTTGTTTGTTTACTTCTTAACGGTCCAGTGACAGAGAACTATAAAACAGATAATCCTACACATTATGTATGTTTGATGTTTGATGAATGTATGCGTGAAAATGATGTTATTGAAAACGATCAAGAAAAACGAAGGATTAAGCAAAAACTTAAGTCTCAAAAGTTTTCTAAATTAGTGTTAAAAACAGATAATCCTACACATTATGTATGTTTGTAAAGTGTTTACTATTAGAGAACTATAAAATAGGCATTCTGGGTAAGCCGGCGGAGCAACAGCGAAACCGGCTTCAGCCGGTTGG
>JAMYXO010005910.1:7500-12500 GCA_033310375.1 Conus canariensis | reverse complement strand
CAACGCAAAATGTCGAAAAACCGATCCTGTAATTTTTTTTTTTGTCGAAAAACTATAAAAAAATAACCCTATTTTTTTTTTTCAACAGTGTTATTCTGGGGAAGAAAAGTTTATGGTCACTGCAACACAACACACCCACCCCTCAAACAACACACACACACAAACGCACACACACACACACAACCACAACAACACACACACACACACACACACACAACGCGCACGCAACATCACACACACATACACACACCACACACACACACACACACACACACACACACACACTTACACACCACACACACAACACCACCACACACACCCACAATCACACACACACTACAAACACCCACACAACTCCACAACACCACACACACACGCACACCTCACACACAACACACACACATCACACACAACACACCACACACCACACTCACACTCACTCACACACACTACACACACACGCCACAAACACATACACACACACTCATGTACCACATAAATACACGTGCCGCGCGCAGAATATTTCATCCCGATACAGAAAACGAACAACAAAATCAGTCAAATTGTGGTTTGCGCTGAAAGGAATTAGGACTGTTAGGTGGAAAAAAAATAATGTTCTGATGTCATATGTTAAAGTATTTTTCCTTTTATATCTCTTGATAAGGCTTTGTTCTGCATACAGTTTTTGCAGTCTTGTCCATTTCCTTATCTCTCTCCAGTAATTCTATTACCGAATCAATGGTATGCCCACATTTCTTTACACCGTTGGACAATGTAGTGGGGAACGTCTTTTTTATTTTTCTCTTGTTATCAACCCGCATTAAGAAGAGAGATCACACGGTTCTTACTTTTTGCACAGGTGTGTTGCATTTTGATTCTTGCCCAAACGAATCGAGCTTTCTGTTCCTAACTAGTATCAACAGATTTGTTTTTTAGATCGATCATCTAGAGAAAATCAAAATTATGCAATGACCTGTTGTGTTGGTGTTGATTTTTTTTTTTTTTTTGGCTTTTATACCGAATGCATTTGATGCAAGCTTGAACCAAAAACCGAGTTCAACAAAACCAAGTCACTTCATATGCGGGTAAACGAACACGTACACTTGGTAATTTCTTTTTTTCTGCAGAAATATTTCATCATTTTCATAATCTGACATCAAGCTGGCCACCCCACAAAACGGCTGTGATGGTTTACCCAATATTTCCCCCCCCCCCATTTCATATTAATCCCACTGACAAGATTTTTCAGTTTTGGCAAAAAATTGTATTGTGACATTTTTTCTTGCGGAAAATAACACAATACGTTGTAAAACGTGAATAGTTTTGTTATTACATACGCAAAATGTCACCAATCTCTTATTTTGTCGAAAATACACACCGATTTTCTATATTTTTTTTTCAACACACACCAGTGTCTATCTGTGAAAGGTTAAGCTTACCTGCAATAACCACACTCGCTGACACGCACACAACACACACACACACACACACCACACACAAGCAACACAAACACACAGCACACACACACACACACACACACTCACACACAAACACACACACACACACCACAAATACACACACACACACACACTAACACAAACACACAACCATACACACACACACAAATCACACACACACAATCACACACACACACCACACAACATACACACTACACACAGTCACACACGCCTATAATATAAATACACGTGCGCGCACGGAATTAATTTTATCCTGTTCAGAACATCAAATTTGTGCTTTGCGCTTAAAAGAATTAGACGGTTGGTGGCCAAAAATGCTATTTGATCAGCCAAAAAACAATATCGGTAAGTATTCTTTTATATCTCTTGATAAGCCTTTGTTTCTGCATACATGTTGTTTTTTTTTTTTTTTTTCTTTTTTTTTTTTTCTTTTTTTTTGCAGTTACTTGTATTTCTATCTCTTTTTTCCGTAAGTCTATTACCGAGTCCATAGTATGCCACTTTTGTTGACAATGTAGTTTGTGTCCGTCATTTTTTTTTTTTTTTCTCATTATATCACCATCATTTTAAGAAGAGATCACACGGTCTACTTTCTTCACAGGTTTTTTTAATTTCCATTTTGATTTTTGACCAAAGGGAATCGAGTTTTTCTGTTCCTAATTTGGTAAAACAGATTGTTTTTAGATCGAAAAAACTAAAAAAACAAATTATCAATGACTTTTTTTTTGGGTGATTTTTTGCTTTATACAAATGCATTTGGCAGCTTGAACCAAACCGGTTAAAACAAAAAAAAAGTCACTTTATATGGAAAAACAAAACTTTTAACTTGGTTTTTCTATTTTCTGCAGAAAGATTTCCATCTTTTTAAAATCGGGACATAAAGGGGCCCTCCCCAAAAGGGGCCGGATTTTTTCCCAATTTTTTAAAAAAAAATATTTTTTTTTTAAAAATTTTTTGGAAAAAAAAAAGGGGAAATTTATTAAAAAATTTTGGAAAAAAAAACCCCAAAAAAAAAAAAAACCCCCCAAAAAAATAAAAACCCCAAAAAAAAAAAAAAAAAAAAAAAAAAAAAAAAATAAAAAAAAAAAAAAAAAAAAAAACAAAAAAACAAAAAAAAAAAAAAAAAAATTTTTAAAAAAAAACAAAAAAAAAAAAAAAAAAAAAAAAAAACCCCCCCCCCCCCGTTTTTTTTACAGGGGGAAGTTATTTTTTTTTTTTTTTTTTTTTTTTTTAAATTTTTTTTTTTTTTTAAAAAGTTTTTTTTTTTTTTTTTTTTTTTTCCCCCTTTTTTTTTTTTTTTTCCCCCCTTTTTTTTTAAAAATTTTTTTTTTTTTTTTTCCCCGTTTTTTTTTTTTTTTTTTTTAAAAAATTTAAGGGTTTTACAGCAAATTTTTTTTGCAAATTTTTGAAAAAACGAATCGAGCCGTTTTTTTTTTCAACAGTTTTTTTAACGAAAAAAGAAAAATTATGCAAACCTTTTTTTTTTTCAATACAAGCAGGCACAAAACCAAAACCCCACAACAAAAACACACAACAAAACAAACATACATTTTAACATCCCAAACAATTTCCCCCAAAAACAAAACAACCCCCCCAAAAAAAACCACCCCCAAATAAACCACACAAAAATTTTTCAAAAAAACAAAAAAACAATTTTAAATAATTCAACGAAAAAAATTAAAACCCCCCTTTTTTGTCGAAAAAAAATTTTAAAAAAAAAAAAAAAAAAAAAAAAAAAAAAAAAAAACAAAAAAAAAAAAAAAAAAAAAAAAAAAAACAAAAAAACAAAAAAAAAAAATATAAAAACAAAAAAAAAAAAAAAAAACCCAAAAAAAAAAAAAAAAAAAAAAAAAAAAACAAAAGAAAATAAAAAACAGTGGGAAAAAAAGAAAAAAAGAAAAAAAAGTAAAATTGGGTTTGCGCTGAAGAATTAGAACTGTTGGTTGCAAAAATTCTGATGTCATTTTTTTAAAAGTTTTTTTTTTTTTATATCTCTTGATAAGCCTTTTTTTCTGCATACGTGCAGTCTTGTTTTCTGTCTCGCCCGAAAATTTCTATACCAAAGTCCATAGTTGCCATTTTTGTTGACAATTTTATTTTGGTCCGTCATTTTTTTTTTTTTTTTTTTTTTTTTTCCCCCCCCCTTAAGAAGAGATCACGGGTCTACTTTAGCACGGGTTTTTGCATTTTGATTTTTGCCCAAAAAATCGAGCTTTCTTTTCCCTAATTGGTATCAACAGATTGTTTTAGATCGACATCTAAGAACAAATTATGCAATGACCTGTTGTGGTGTGATTTTTGCTTTATACCGAATGCATTTGTGCAGCTTGAACCAAACCGAGTTCAACAAAAACAAGTCACTTTATATGCGTAAACGAACACGTACACTTGGTAATCTATCTTCTGCAGAACGATTTCTCATCATTTCATAATCTGACATCAAGCTGGCCTCCCGAAAAAGGTCTGGGACGTTTACCCAACTTCATATAATCCACTGACAGATTTTTCAGATTTGGCAAAATTTTTGTATTGTGACATTCGAAAAACAATGCGTTGTAACACGTGATAATTACAACGCAAAATGTCACAATCCTGTAATTTGTCGAAAATACCCGATTTTTTTTTTCAACAGTGTTATCTGAAAGGTTATGCTTACCTGCAATACACACACGCTCACACGCACGCGCGCGGCGCACAACACACACACACACACACACACACACACACACACACACACACACAACACACATCACAACACAACACACACACAACACACAACACATACACACACACACACACAAACACACAACACACACACACACACACACACACACAACACACCACACAACACACACACACACGCACACACACACACACACACACACACACACACACACACACACACACACACACACGCCTATATATAAATACACGTGCGCCCACGGAATTATTTTATCCCGTCAGAACAGACAAATTGTGGTTTGTGCTAAAAGAATTAGACTGTTGGTGGAAAAAATGCTCTGATCTCATATGTTAAAGTATTCTTTATATATCTCTTGATAAGCCTTTGTTCTGCATACAGTGCAGTCTTGTCCTTTCTGTCTCTCCCGTAATTCTATGCCGAGTCCATAGTAATGCCACTTTGTTGACAATGTAGTGAGTCCGTCATTTTTTTTCTCTTTATATCACCCTCCTTAAGAAAGATCACAGGGTCTACTTTAGCACAGGTATTGCATTTTGATTCTTGACCAAACGAATCGAACTTTCTGTTCCTAACTGGTATCAACAGATTGTTTTAGATCGACATCTAAGAACAAATTATGCAATGACCTGTTTGTGGTGTGATTTTGCTTTATACCGAATGCATTTGTGCAGCTTGAACCAAACCGAGTTCAACAAAAACAAGTCACTTTATATGCGTAAACGAACACGTACACTTGGTAATCTATTCTTCTGCAGAACGATTTCTCATCATTTCATAATCTGACATCAAGCTGGCCCTCCCGAAAAAGGTCTGGGACG
>JAMYXO010005910.1:0-2500 GCA_033310375.1 Conus canariensis | reverse complement strand
CAACAAAAACAAGTCACTTTATATGCGTAAACGAACACGTACACTTGGTAATCTATTCTTCTGCAGAACGATTTCTCATCATTTCATAATCTGACATCAAGCTGGCCTCCCGAAAAAGGTCTGGGACGTTTACCCAACTTCATATAATCCACTGACAGATTTTTCAGATTTGGCAAAATTTTTGTATTGTGACATTCGAAAAACAATGCGTTGTAACACGTGATAATTACAACGCAAAATGTCACAATCCTGTAATTTGTCGAAAATACCCGATTTTTTTTTCAACAGTGTTATCTGAAAGGTTATGCTTACCTGCAATACACACACGCTCACACGACACGCGCGCGCGCGCCGCACACACACACACACACACACACACACACAACACACACACACACACACACACACACACACACACACAACACACAACACACAACACACACACACAACACACACACACACACACACACACACACACACACACACACACACACACACACACACACCACACACACACACACACACACACACACACACACACACACACACACACACACACACACACACACGCCTATATATAAATACACGTGCGCCCACGGAATTATTTTATCCCGTCAGAACAGACAAATTGTGGTTTGTGCTAAAAGAATTAGACTGTTGGTGGAAAAAATGCTCTGATCTCATATGTTAAAGTATTCTTTTATATCTCTTGATAAGCCTTTGTTCTGCATACAGTGCAGTCTTGTCCTTTCTGTCTCTCCCGTAATTCTATGCCGAGTCCATAGTATGCCACTTTGTTGACAATGTAGTGAGTCCGTCATTTTTTTTTCTCTTTATATCACCCTCCTTAAGAAGAGATCACAGGGTCTACTTTAGCACAGGTATTGCATTTTGATTCTTGACCAAACGAATCGAACTTTCTGTTCCTAACTGGTATCAACAGATTGTTTTAGATCGACATCTAAGAACAAATTATGCAATGACCTGTTGTGGTGTGATTTTTGCTTTATACGAATGCATTTGTGCAGCTTGAACCAAACCGAGTTCAACAAAAACAAGTCACTTTATATGCGTAAACGAACACGTACACTTGGTAATCTATTCTTCTGCAGAACGATTTCTCATCATTTCATAATCTGACATCAAGCTGGCCTCCCGAAAAAGGTCTGGGACGTTTACCCAACTTCATATAATCCACTGACAGATTTTTCAGATTTGGCAAAATTTTTGTATTGTGACATTCGAAAAACAATGCGTTGTAACACGTGATAATTACAACGCAAAATGTCACAATCCTGTAATTTGTCGAAAAACCCGATTTTTTTTTTCAACAGTGTTATCTGAAAGGTTATGCTTACCTGCAATACACACACGCTCACACGCACACGCGCGCGCGCGCGCACACACACACCACACACACACACACACACACACACACACACACACACATCACACATACACATACACACCACACACACACAAACACACAAACACACACACACACACACACACACACACACACACACACACACACACACACACTCACACACACACACACACACACGCACACACACAACACACACACACACACACACACACACACACACACACACACACACACGCCTATATATAAATACACGTGCGCCCACGGAATTATTTTATCCCGTCAGAACAGACAAATTGTGGTTTGTGCTAAAAGAATTAGACTGTTGGTGGAAAAAATGCTCTGATCTCATATGTTAAAGTATTCTTTTATATCTCTTGATAAGCCTTTGTTCTGCATACAGTGCAGTCTTGTCCTTTCTGTCTCTCCCGTAATTCTATGCCGAGTCCATAGTATGCCACTTTGTTGACAATGTAGTGAGTCCGTCATTTTTTTTTCTCTTTATATCACCCTCCTTAAGAAGAGATCACAGGGTCTACTTTAGCACAGGTATTGCATTTTGATTCTTGACCAAACGAATCGAACTTTCTGTTCCTAACTGGTATCAACAGATTGTTTTAGATCGACATCTAAGAACAAATTATGCAATGACCTGTTGTGGTGTGATTTTTGCTTTATACGAATGCATTTGTGCAGCTTGAACCAAACCGAGTTCAACAAAACAAGTCACTTTATATGCGTAAACGAAACAGTAAACTTGGTATCTACTCTTCTGCAGAACGATTTCTCATCATTTCATATCTGACATCAAGCTGGCCCTCCCTAAAAAGGCCTGCTGATGTTGACCCAACTTGATATAATCCACTGACAGATTTATTCAGTTTTGAGCAAAATTTTTGTATTGTGACATTTGGGAAAAACATGCAGTTGTAACACGTGATAGTTACAAGGCAAATGTCACAATCCTGCAATTTGTCGAAAAATACCCGATTTTTTTTTTTTCAACAGTGTTATCTGAAAGGTTATGCTTACCTGCAAATCACACACCTCACACATCGCACGCGCACACACACCAACAACACACACACACACACACACACACACACACACACACAC
>JAMYXO010005909.1:0-14614 GCA_033310375.1 Conus canariensis | reverse complement strand
CCAAAAAACCCCCCCAAAACCCCCAAAAAACCCCCAAAAAGGCCCAAAATTAAAAAAAAAACCCCTTTAAAAAGGGGGTTTTAAAAAAAATTTTAAAAAAACCCCTTTTTTTAATTTCCCCCCCCCCCCAAAAAAAGGAAAAAAAATTAAAAAATTTAAAAAAAAAAAACCCCCCCCGGGGGGGAAAAAAAACCCCGGGTTAAAAAAAAAAAAAAAAACCCTTTTTCCCCCCAAACCAAATTTTTTTTAAAAAAATTTTAAAAAAAGGGGAAAAAAAATTTTTGGGGTTTCCCAAAAAAAGGGGGGGGGCCCCCAAAAAAAAAACCCCCCCTTTTTTTAAAAATTTTAAAAAATTTTTTTAAAAATTTTGGGGGTTTTTTTTTGGCCCCCCAAAAAAAAAAATTTTTTCCCCCCCCCTTTTTTAAAATTTTTTTGGGGGAAAAAAAAAACCCCCTTTGGGTTTTTTTGGGTTTTTTTTTTTTTTCCCCCCCCAATTTTTCCCCCCAAAAATTTTTTTTAAAATTTTAAAAAAAAATTTAACCCAAAAAAATTTTCCCGGGTTTTAAAAAATTTTAAAAATTTTTGCAAAAATTTTAAGGGGAAAAAGGTTTTTTTTTTTCCTTTTTTAAAATTTTTCCCCCCGGGGGGGAAAAAAGGGGCTTTTTTTGGGACTGTTTTCCCAAAGGGGGGGGGGGGGAAAAATTTTTTCCTTTTTTTTTTTTAAATTTTTTTGGGGGGAAAAAAAAAAAAACCCCTTTTTTTTTTAAAAAAAAAAAGAATTTGGGGAAAACCAAGGGGGGGTTTTTTTTTTAAAAAAGGGGGGCCCCGGGGGGGCCTTTAAGGGGTTTTTAAAAAATTTTGGGGCCCCTTTTTATTTTTTGGTTAAAAGGTTTTTTTTTCCCCCTTTTTCCGGGGGAAAAAAAAAATTTTAAAAAAGGGGCCAAAAAAAAAAGGGTAAAAAAAATTTTAAAAAAAAAAAAATTTCCAAAAAAAAAAACCAAAAAACCAAATTTTTGGGGAAAAATTTTTAAAAGGAAAATTAAAAAAAATTTTAAAAAAGGGGGGAAAAAAAGGGGTTTTTTTTTAAAAAAATTAAAAAAAAAAAATTTTTTTTGGGGGAAAAATTTTTTTTCCCGGGGGAAAAAAGGGGGGGGAAAAAAAAAAAAATTTTAAAAAAGGGGGGAAAAAAAAAAAAAGGGAAAAAAACCCCAAAAATTAAAAAAAAAAAAAAAAAAAAAGTCTAAAGTCCTGCAGACTTGTATCCCCTGCCTCTTGTGATCTCATTTGGAATCCTTCCCCACGTCTGTGCCTTGGGGATCTAACAGAGGTCGTCGATATAGTGATTTATGGGGACTGTCTTTGGGGGACGTGGGGGGCCCCCTCGATTTGGGGACGCTAAACTAAATGCGGGTTTGGAACTAAGAAATTTAAAGTACGGTAAGGGGACACCCACTCTTGCGGCTCGGGAAAATAAGCAAATTAAAGCATCGGAAAGGGGGAAATTTCATCATGCTGATTGGGAAACTAAGCAATTAAAAGTCATCGGAAAGGGGCTATGAGGTTTTGGGCCTGCTTATTTTGAATCGGGGCGGCCCCCCATGCCCTCCACAAAAGGGGAAAGGGCTGAATTGAGCTTTCTCCTACGTTGGGTTGCCTGTGGCAACTTGACTTTGGGATCTCTGAAGATTGCCAATGCAATGGCTGAAAAAGGCCAAGCGAGGGAAAGGGACTGTGAACGAAGAAAAGTATGAGCAGCAAAAAGAGTAATGCCTTGAAGTCACATAGGGAACAAAAAAGTGAAAAAATCTATAAAACCTTTAAAAAAAGATTTCCAGTGGAATATGTTTCAGAAAAAACAGCCCATTTTCGAAGGTCTTCTTTTTAAATTATCAAAGGCAAACTTAAAAAGGGAATTTACCCCTGAAAGTAAAAAGGTGTAAATTTTAGGAGGTTACTTTTCCTGGAAAATGTGAAAAAAAAAAGGAAAAAAACCCAAATGGCCCCTAGGGCCTTTCGGGGAAAAATTTTCCACAGTTTCCCGAAAAAGGGGAAATAAGGGGGAAAAAAAACGGGTACAAAAAAACGCTATCGTCACAAAGGGGAGTAAAGGGGGAAATAACATCTGTTTTAATCAACGAAAAACGAAAACCAGAATGATATAAAACCCGGCCCTGATATCGTCATCCTTAAGATTAAGGGACATAACTGCTCCTTTAACAGAGGGAAATCAGACCAAAGGTGCAATATAAAAGCCCTTTAAAATAGCATCCCCCGGGTGTAACCCGCCCCTTTTTCATGACTGTTTGAGCCCCCCGGCAAAAACCACCCCCCGTGCCCAGAAACCCCCCCCGACCCAACCACCCCCTGCCACGGAAGAGAAGAAAAAAGTGCCCCTCCCCGACACAGCCAAGCTTTCCCCAAATTTACGGTTTATGTCCCCTCAAGAGGAATCCAAAGTTTTAGTTTTTCCCACTGTCAACAGGATTTTCCCCTGTGGTCAGTGGGTCTTTCCTCGCCGTCACTGCCGTTTTTAAGGGTCGGGTGTTCCTGGGCGCCTTTTTAAAAAACCCATTAAAAACCAGTATTCCAAATTGAGGAACATATTGAATGGGGTTAATTGTGATCTTTTTAAAGGGTCGATGGTAGTTTGTTTTTTTAGACCATGTTCTATGATCGAATTGCTTAAACTTGAAAAAGGGTTTAGTTTGGTTAGGATGTTTTTTAAAAACATTTTTAAATGCATGCAAACTTCAAAACAACATACAATTCCCCAGTAAAAAACCCAAAAGGGCAGATTTGTGTTTTTATTTGTTTTGAGGGGGTTTTCGGTCATCGTCAGCAAGTTTTTTTCCCAGTTTGTCAGATTTCCTCCTTGGGCCCATGATCAGGTATTTTTAACTGCATCAGTTTTTGTATTGTTGTGCCCTTTTTTCCCTTTCCGACTTTAAAGGCCCTTTTTCCCCTTTCTTGACAATGAAAGTGTAGGGGTTTGATATTTTTCTTTTAAACTTTTTAAACCCTTTGGGCATCGTTTTCTTGCCCAATGTTTACAATACCCGATTCCCTTTTGGGGAATTCACAAAAAATCACAGACGGTTCTGAAAGATTTTGTTAGGGATTCTGAAAAAAACGCCTTTGCTGGAAACCAAAAATTTTTGGGCCCTTGAAAGTGTCGATCAGCCTGCCCCCCAAACTCAGGTTTGTTTTGATCTAAAAGTCAACTAATACAGGAAAGGCTTTCAGTCATTAACATCAGCCCAAAAAAAACAAACAGTTACGGGCTTTTAAAGGCTGAGGACATCACCAAAAAAGGTTGATTTACAAGCCGAAAACCCCTTTTATAAAATTCCCTGGAGTATAAAAATTTATGGTGGTTGGTAAAAAGAATTCTGGCATGTGTAGGGACCCCCCAAAATGAGAAAAACAAGTAAAATCTTTTTCGTCTAGGCTTAAGGATTTTTTCAACAGAATGATCTGCGGGAAACGTGTGTTGCTTTCTTTGTTATGGTTTATTTTTTCCCTTTTTCTAATAGCTGTAAAGGGGAAAGGTTTTTAAGTGGGTCAGAAATTTTTGAAAAACCGCCCCCAAAAAAGTATTAATGTTTTTGGTTTTTTTTCCAGAAGAAGTTGTCTTAAAAAAGGTGCTCCTCAAAATGTGTTCTATTCTCTGTTATTTTCATTTTACACAAAGGGAAATTTAAAATCCCAGGGTGCATTTTGGGAACCAAATTTTAAATATGCTGATGTTATGGCTTTTGGGTAAATCTTTTTTTTTAAAGAAGGTCTGAAAAATTGAGAAAATTTACTTCAGTCAATCTTAGAAATTTCAGGACTGGTGCTCTTCCGTTTTTTCCCAAATCAGTTGTGGTAAGACCAAAAAATTTTTTTAAAAAGTTTAAAAATAAAAATTTTTCTTTTCAACCAGTTGTGATAAAGGGAAAGGGAAATAGAGATTGTTGCTGTTTAAAATTTTCGTGGTATACCCCATTGAGCAAAAGCTGCCCTTTTAGTAAAACTATTAAAGTATGTTCAAAAAAGCAAATAAAAGGGTTTTTTTTTTTATTTGAGAAAAATTACTGTTTTTTAATGTCGGGTAAATATGTACAAAGAAAAGGCATATTTTAATTTTGATCCCAAAGTTTTAATGAAATTTAAAACATTACTTTTGGGTTTTGGAAAATCTTTTAGGGGGAAGATGGGGAAAGCTCGAAAAGAATTGTCAATCAGGAAGTAAGGTTTTGGGGAAAAAAAGGCAGTCTGCTTTTCAAAAAAGGGTCTATATGTTTGTTTAATCAGGAATTTTGGGGAATATTACCTTACCCCTCACCCCTATCCACTGCCACTTTAAAAAACTTCCATCAGAAGCCCGCTACAAACCCCAGAGAAAGAAAAATGCCCTTAAAGAAGTTTTTATCCCCAAGTCCCCATTACCCTTTTAATTCTCAAAAGCCTGTGATTGACGGGCCAAATGCCCCTTGGTCTCTCATACTTTAAACCCAATTTCAGTTTGCTTATTTATGCTTTTTACTGTTGGGCTATGAAGTGTGTGTTTCGGTGGGTGGCACGCGGCGCGCCCGCGTCTGTGTGTGTGTGTGTATGTGTGTGTGTGTGGGGGGTGTGTGTTGTGTGGTTTTTTTTTTGTTTTTTTTTGGGGGGGTTTGGGGGGGAAATTGGGGGTCGGGGGGGGGTTTTAAAAAAATCCTCCCCCTTTTTTGTGATTTTAGGGCCTTTTTTAATTCTTATTATTGGGGAATTTGTAGGGAAAAAAAAAACCCCGGGGAAAAAATTGAGAAAAAAATTGAATTGTACAAAATGTGGGACTTAAAGTGGGGTTTCAACCCAAGGAGTTTGGGGGGAAGGTTAACACCCCAAAGGTTTATTTGAATCCGCTGCACACCAGGGAAAACCCAAAAAACCCCGGGGAATGGGAGCAAAATTCGTTTTTTTTAAAACTCCAAAAATTTATTTTTTTTATTTTTTTGAAAAATTTAAAAATGCAAAAAAAAAAAGCTATTTAACCCCGGGTTTTTAAAAATACTTTTATGGCCGGTTTCCCCCAAAAACCCTTTTCCCAACCCCCAATTTTAAAAAATCTTTAGTTTTTACCCGTTGTGGGATGTTTTGATTCAGGTTTAAAAAGGGTTTTGGGGCCCGGGGCCGGGAACCTTTTTTCTCTCCTTAAGGGGAAATTAAAAGGGAAAAAGGGGGGAAAAAAGAAGGAAGATTTTGGGGGAAATTCAAAATTTTTTTGACATTTCCGTTGATTTTTTTCCCCCTTTTTCCCCCGTTTTTTTCCCCTTTTTTTTTCCCCCTTTTTTCCCCCTTTTTTTTTTTTTGGCCCTTTTAAGGGGGGGGAGGAAAAAAAGGACCCCTTGGGCCGTTTTCCAGGCCCCCCCCCCAAAAATCCTGAACTCCACGAAATTTCACCCCCAAAAAAAAATTTAAAGATTAAAAAAAAACCTGGAAGAAACAAAATTTCCCGATTGGAGGCAAAAAAAATTTTCAAGGGGTACGAAAATTCCAACGCGTCAACCCCCCAAAACAATGAAACCACCCAGTCCCCCGGCATCCTCAACGGCCAAAAGCCTTAAGATTTTAAAAGGGGGGTTGTTTTGACGGGGCCGGGGTTTAAAGGGTTTTTTTTTTGGTTTGGGGGGAAACTTTTTCTTTATTTCCCTTGTATGGTTTCCCCCTTTGATTTTGAGGGCATGGGTAAAAAAAATTTTAAGGGTTTTATTCCATTTGATGTGTCCGCCTTTGTTTTAAGGTTATCCCTTTTAAAGGGTTTAGCCTGAAAAAATTCCCCCCAATTGGGGAAATCGCTTTCTAAAAAACTTCGGACAAAAACCCAATTTTTCCATTTCCAAAATTATTCTGGGCCCCAAAAGTATACGGGGGGGGAAAAAATTTTTTAAAAATTTAAAAAATCTTTTTTTCCCCCAAAAAAGAAAATTCCCCCGTTGTTTTAAATCAAAGGGGGCCAAAAGAAAAATTTTTTTAAAATTTTTTTCCCCCTTTTTTAAGTCCCCCCTGGGCCCACCATCAACCGAAAAAACCGTGAAAAAATTTTCCTTTTAAATTTTGCTACCGTTTTTGGTAAACCCCTGATTTCTGGAAATTTCCCCCATTGGTTGGAAAAGTTTACGGGGATAGGGGTTAGACCTCGGAAAAACGGGGGGAAGATGGCCCCCCCACATTTTTTTGGAAACACCCCTTTTCGTCCGGAAGGGAAAAGCTTTTTTTAAATATGTGGGGAAAGCCCGGTAAAACCCCAAATTTCCTTTCCTGCGGTTTTTTTTAAAATTACGCGTTTTTTTTCCCCATTTCCCCCCAAAAACCGTTTTTTGGGGGAAAATTTTCAATTTTTTAAAGTTTTAGACAAAAAAAGGTTGCTTTTTGGAAAAATTTGGACCGTTTCCTAAACGGTAGAAAAAATGGAAAGTTTTCCGGGGGCCCTTTAAATTTTAAAACCAAGCTTCGGGGTTAAGAAAAAAAGTTTTCTTTTTGAAAAAATTTTTTAAAAAACCAAAAAAGAATTTAAACTTAAAACTGGTTTTAGGGAAATTTTTTTCTTTATGGGTTCCTATCTGTCTACTTGTTTCCCCAAAAAGGGGAAAATTTTTGGGGGTGATTTTCCCGCCCTTAAATTTGTTGATTGCAAATTAATTGGATTTTGTCAGGTAAACCCAAGGTTACCCTTAACAAAAACCCGGCCCCAAATTTTTTTTGGGAAATTACTTTGTTTTTTCCTAACACGCAAAAGAATCAATTTTCTTGCAATAAAAAAAATGAAAAAATTCACTAAAAACAAAAAAAAAAAAAAACCTTCCTTTTAAAAAAAATTTTCCCGGGGGTTTTAAACACAAAACCAGTTTCCACCCCAAAGTTTTGGCCCTTTTTGTCTTTTCCCCCCTGTGAGGGTTTTTTGGGGGTAGTTTTAAAAAAATTTTTGGGTTTCTTTGGGGGATTCGGGAATTTCTTTTCCTTTAAATTGGGGGTTCAAAAATTTTTGTTGTTTTAAAATTGGGAAAAAGGTTTTTTTCAGGGTTTTTCCCTAGTTTGGGTTTTTTTTTTCCCAACCCCCTTTCCCGACCCGTTTCTTTTTATTTTTTCCCCATTTTTTTTTTCCCCCCCCCCCTTTTTTTTTTTTTTTCCCCTTTTTTTTTTTGGGGGGTTTTTTTTTTTTTTTTAAAAAATTTTTGGGGGAAAAAATTTTTTTTGGGGATTTTTTTTTTTTAAAATTTTTTTTTTTTTAAAAAAAAAATTTTTTTTTCCCCTTTTTTTTTAAAAAAACAAAAAAAAAAAATAAACCCCCCCCGGGGGTTAAAAATTTTTCAAAAAACCCCTTTTTTAAAAAAAAAAAAAAAATTTTTCCCCCCAAAAAAACCCAAAAACCCCGGGGTTTTTAAAAAAAAATTTTTAAAATTCCCCTTTAAGGGGGAAAAAAAAATTTTTTTTCCTTTTTAAAAAAATTTAAAAAAAAAAAAATTTTTTCCCCTTCCCCGGGGGGGGGTTTTTTTTTTTTTTAAAAAAAACCCCCCCCCCCCCCCCAAACCCCTTTCCCCCCCAAAAAACCCCCCCCCAAAAACCCCCCCCGGGCCCCCCCCCCCCAAAAAACCGAAAACCCCCCCCCCCGGGGGGGGGGGCCAAAAAAAACCCCCGTTTTTTAAGGAAAACAAAAAAAAAAAAAAAAAGGGGGGAAAATCCCCTTTTGGGCAAAAGGTTAAAATTTTTTTTTTAAAATTTTTGAAAATTTTTTTTTTTTTTTCCCGGGTTTTTTTAAAAAATTTTTTTTTTAAAAGGGGTTTTCCCCCCCAACCCAAAAAATTTTTTAAAAAAACCCCCCCAAAAAAAAAAACCCCCCCCAAAAAAAACCCCCCCCCCCAAAAATTTTCCCCCAAAAAAAAAAAAGAAAAAAGGGGAAAAAAAAAATTTTAAAAAAAAAATTTTTTTTTTAAAAAAAAAGGGGAAAAAAATTTTTTTTAAAAGGGTTTTTCCCTTTTTTAAAAAAATTTTTTTTTTTAAAAAATTATGCTTTTTTTTTTTTTTTTTTTAAAAAAATTTTTTTTTTTTTTGGGGGGGTTTTTTAAAAGGTTTAAAAAAAAAAAAAAGTTTTTTTTTTTTTGGGGGAAAAAAATTTTTTTTAGAAAAAAATTGAAAAAAGGGGGGTTTTTTTTAAAAAAAAAAAAACCAAAAAAAAAAAAAAAAAACCCCCCCAAAAAAAAATTTTTAAAAAAAAAAAAAAAAAAAAAAAAAAAATTTTTTTTTTTTTTTCAAAAAACCCCCCCAAAAAAAAAACCCAAAATTTTCCCCTTTTTTCCCCCCCCTTTTCCCTTGGTTTGGGGGGGGGGAAAAAACCCCAAAACAAAAAAGGCCCCTTCCTTTTTTTTGGGGGGGGAAAAAAACCCGGGGGGTTTTTTTCCCCCCTTTTTTTTTAAACTTTTTTTGGGGGTTTTTCCCCGGGTTTTTTTCCCCGGTTTAAAGCCCCCTTTAAAAAGGTTTTTTTTTCCTTTTTTTTTAAAATTTTTTTTTTTTTTTGGGGGAATTTTGGACTTTTTTTTTTTGGGGGAAAACCCAAAAAAAGGGGGGGTTTTTTCCCCCCTTTTTTTTTTAAAAATTTTTTTCAAATTTTTTTTTAAAAGGGGGGCCTTTTTTTGGGATGTTTGTTTTAAAAGGGTTTTAAAAAACACCCCAAAAAACCCAAAAAAAAAAAAAATTTTTTTTTAAAAAAATTTTTTTTTTCCGGGGGGAAAACCCCTTTTTTTAAAAAAATTTTTAAAAATAAAAATTTTTTTTTTCCCCTTTTTTTAAAAAAAAAAAAAAAAAATTTTTTTTGGGGGAAAAAAAAAAAAAAAAACCCCCCGGTTTTTTTTTTAAATTTAAAGGGGGTTTTTTTAAATTTTAAAAAAAAATTTTTTTTTAAAAAAAAAAAAAATTTTTGGGGGAAAATTGTTTTAAAAAAAAAAAAAACCCCCTTTTTTTAAAAATTTTTTGGGGTTTTTCCCCCAAAAATTAAAAAAATTTTTTTTTTTTTTCCCCGGGGAAAAAAAAAAGGAAAGGGGCCCTTAAAAAAACCCCCCCCCCCCCCTTTTTTTTTTTCCCCTTTTTTTGGGGAAAAAAAGGGGAAAAATTTTTTTCCCACCCCCCCCGGGGGGAATTTTTTGGGGGGTTGTTTTTTGGGGGGGGGGGGTTTTTTTCCCCTTTTTTCTTTTAAAAAATTTTTTAAATTTTTTTCCCAATTTTTTTAAAAAATTCCCCGGGAAACCCGGGGGGTTTTTTCCCCTTTTTTTTTTTTTTTTTAAAAGGTTCGTTTTTTTTTTTTTCTTTTTTTTTTTTCCCCCCCTTTTTTTTTTTTTTTTTAAACTTTTTTTCCCCTTTTTTTTTCCCAAAAAATTTTTTTTTTTTTTTAAAAAAAAAAATTTTTTTTTTTTTCCCAAAATTTTTTCCCCAAAAAAAATTTAAAAGGGGTTTTTCAAAAATTTTAAAAAAAAAAACCCCCCAAAAAAAAAAAATTTTTTTTTTTTTTTTTTAAAAATTTTTTTTTTTTTTAAAAAATTTTTTTTAAAAAAGGGGGGGGGTTTTTTTTTTTAATCTTTTTTTTAAAACCCCCCCCCCAAAAAAAGGAAATTTTTAAAAAAATTTTTTCCCCAAAAAAAGGGGAAAACCTTTTCCCAACCCCCCTTTTAAAAAATTTTTAAAAAAAAAAAAAATTTTTTTTTTTTTCCCCCCAAAAAAATTTTTGTTTTAAAATTTTTCCTTTTTTCCCCCCCCAAAATTTTTGGTTAAGACCGGGTTTTTTTTTTAAAAAATTTAATTTAAATTCAAAAAAAAAAATTTTTTTCCCCCCCCCCCCCCCGGGCCCCAAAAGGGGGGAATACCCGGGGTTTTTTTTAAAAAAAAAAAAAAAAAAATTTTTTTTTTAAAAAAATTTTTTAAAATTTTTCCATTTTTTTAAAAATTTTTTTTAAAAAAAGGGGAAAAAAAAACCCCCTTTTTTGGGAAAATTTTTTTAAAAAAGGGGGGTTTTTAAATTGAAAAAAACCAATTTTTCCCCCCTTTTCCCCTTTTTGGGGGGGAAAAACCCCCCTTTTTAAAAAAAATTTTTTTTAAACCCCCCCTTTTTTTTAAAAAAAAAGGGGGGGGGGCCCCTTTTGGGGCCCAAAAAAAGGGGGTTTTAAAATTTTGGAAAATTTCTTTTTTAAATTTTTTTTTTTTAAAAAATTTGGGTTTTTTCCCCGGGGGGTTTTTTGTTTTTTTTAAAACCCCCAAAAAATTCCCCTTTTTTTTATTTTTAAAAAAATTTTTTTTAAAAAGGGGAATTTTTTAAAGTAAATTTTTGGGGTTTTTTTTTTTTCAATTTTTTTTTTGGGTTTTTTTTCCGGGGAATTAAAGCCCCCCAAAATTTTAAAAATTTTTGGTTTTGGGGCCCCATTTTGGGGGTTTTTTTAAAAAAAAAAATTTTTGGGGTTTTTTTCCCCAAAAAAGGGGGAAAATTTTGGGTTTTTTTTTGGGGGGGGGGGTTTTTTTTTTTGGGGGGCCCTTTTGTTGTTTTTTTTTGGGGTTGGGGGGGGGGGGTTTTTTTTTTAGTTTTGGGGGTTTGTTTTTTTGGTGGGGTTTTTTGGGGGGAAAGTTTTTTTGGGGGGGAAAGGGGGGTTTGGGTCCAAAAAAAAATTTTTTTGGAAAACCCCCCCCAAAAGAAAAAGGATTTTTCCCCTTTTTTTAAAACCCCCCCAAAACCCCAAAAAACCCCCCCCCCCCCCAAAACCCCCTTTTTTTAAACCCCCCTTCCCTTTTTTTTCCAAAAAATTTTTTTGGGGGAAAAAAAAATTTTGAAGGGGGTTTAAAAAAAATTTTTTTTAAAATTTCAAAAAAAAAAGGGGGGGGGGGAAAAAAAAAAAATTTTGTTTTTTTTTTTTTAAAAAAAAAATTTGTTTGGTTTTTTTTGGGGAAAATTTTTTTTTCCCAAAATTTTAAAATTTTTTGGGGGGTTTTTTTTTTAAAATTTTTTTTAAAAGGGTTTTCCCAAAAAAAAGGGAATTTTTTTTTTTTTTCCAAACCCCCAAAAAAAAAGGGGGGGTTTTTTTATTTTTTTTTTTTAAAAAAAAATTTTTTTTGGGGGGTTTTTTAAAGGGGCCCCCCCCTTTTAAAGGGTTCTTCGGTCGGGGAAAAAAAAAAAGGGGAAAAAATTTTTTTTTTGGGGGGGCCCCCCCTTTTTTTTCCCCCCTTTTTTTTTTTTGGGGTTTTTTTTTAAATTTTGGTTAGGGGGTTTTTTTTTTCCAAAGGGTTTTCCCCTTTTTTAAAAAAAAAAAAATTTTTTTCCCCAAAAAATTTTTTTTTTTTTAAAAAAAAAAAATTTTTCCCAAAAAAAACCCCCCTTTTCCCCGGGGGGGGTTTTTTTGGGGTTTTTTTTTTTTAAAACCTTTTTTAAAAAAAAAAAAAAAAACCCCAACTTTCCTTTTTTTTAATAATTTTAAAAAAAAAAGAAAAAAATTTTTTTTTTAAAAAAAATTTTAAATTAAAAAAAAAAATTTTTTAAAAAAAATTTTAAAAAAAAATTTTTTAAATTTTCCCAAAAAATTTAAAGGGGTTTTTTTTTTTCCTTTCATTTTTTCCAAAAATTTTTTTTTTTCCCAAAAAAAATTTTTTTTTAAAAACCCGGAAAAAAAATAACCCCTTTCCCCAAAAAAAAATTTTAAAAAAAAAAATTTTTTCCCGGGGTTTTTCCCCAAAAATTTTTTTTTTTAAAAAAAAAAATTTTTTTTTTTAATCTTTTTTAAAAAATTTAAAAAAAAATTTTTTAAAAAGAAATTTTTTTTAAAAAAAAAATTTTTAAAAAATTTTTTAAAAAAATTTTCCATTTTAACAATTTAATTTTGAAAAAAAAATTAAAAAAAAAACCCAAAACCCCCCAAAAGGTTTAAAATTTAAAAAAAAAAAAAAAAAATTTTTTTTTAAAAAATTTGGGAAACCCTTTGGGAAACTAAAAGGTTTTTTTAAAAAAAATTTTTAAAAAATTTCCTTTCCCCAATTTCAAAAAAAAAACCCCCCCCCCCCCTTTAAAATTTTTAAAATTTAAAATTTAAAAAATTTTTTTTTTTTAATTTCCCAAAAAAAAAAGGGCCCCCCAAAACCCCTTTTTTTTAAAAATTTGGGAATTTGGGAAAAAAATTTTAAATTTTTTTTTTTGGGAATTTTTAAAAAAAAAATTTTTTTTTTAAAAAAAATTTTCCCCCCCCCCCCAAAAAAAAAAAAGGGGAAAAAAAAAAAAGGGGGGGGAAAAAAAATTTTTCCTTTTTAAATTTGGAAACCGGTTTTTTGGGGGCCAACAAAAACCAAATAAAAAAAACCAAAAAAAAGGTTTTTTTTTTTTTAAAAAAAAATTTAAAAAAAAGGTAAAAAAAAAAAAAAAATTTTTTTTTTTTTTGGGGGGGGGGGGGGGTTTTTTTTTGGTTTTTTTTTTTTTTTTTGGGGTTTTTTTTTTTTTTAAAATTGGGGGGGGTTTTTTTTTCCCCTTTTAAAATTTTTTTTTTTTTTTTTTTTTTTTTAAAATTTTTTTTAAAACTTTTAAAAAAATTTTTTCTATTTTTTAACCCAAAAAACCCCCCCAAAAACGGCCGGGTTTTTTTAAAAAACCCTTTTTTTGGGTTTTTTTTTTCCCCCTTTTTTTTTTAAACCTTTTTTTTTTAAAAAAATTGGGGTTTTTTTTTTTAAAAAAAAAAATTTTTTTTAAATTTTCCGTTTTTTTTTCCCCAAAAAAAAATTTTAAAAAATTTCCCCCAAAAAATTTTTAAAAAAAACCCCCCCCCCAAAAAAAATTTTTTTTTTTTTAAAAAAAAAAAATTTTTAAAAAAAAAAAAAAGGAAAAAAAAAAATTTTTTTTTGGGGCCAAAAAAATTTTTTTAAAGGTTTTTTTTTTTTCCCCAAAAAAATTTTTTTCAAAATTAAAAAAAATTTTTTTTTTAAAAAATTTTTTAAAAAATTTTTTTAAAAAAAAATTTTTTTTTTTTTGGGGGTTTTTTTTTAAAATTGGGGGGTTTTTTTTTTAAAAAAAAAAAAAATTTTTTTTAAACCCAAAAAACCCCCCCCAAAAAAATTTAAATTTTGTTTTTTTTTTTCCGGGGTTTTTTTAAAAAAAAAAATTTTTTTTTTTTTCCCCTTTCCAACCAAAAAATTTTAAAAAAATTTTTTTTTTTTTTTTTAAACCCCTTTTTTTTTTGTTTCGGGATTTTTTGGGTTTTTAAACCCCCTTTTTCCCCAAAAAAGTTTTTTTCCCTTTTTTTTTTTTTGGAAAAAAGAAAAAGGGGAAAAAACCCCCCCCCCCAAAAAAAAAAAAAGGGGGGTTTGTTTTTTTTTTTTTTAAAAAAAAAAAAAAAAAATTTTTTTTTTTTTGGGGGTTTTTTTTAAAAAAAAAACCAAAAACAAACCCCCTTTTTTTTTTTAAAATTTTTTTTTTAAAAAGTTTTTTTTGGTTGTTTTTTTTTTTTTTTTTAAAAAAAAGACCCCAAAAATTTTTGGGGAAAAAAAAAACCCTTTAAAACCCCAAACTATTTTTTTTTTAAACCCCCCCCCCCTTTTTTTTTTGGGACACCCTTTTTTTTTAAAAAAAAATTTTTTCCGTTCCCTTTTTTAAAAAAAATTTTAAAAAATTTTTAAATTTAAAAAAAAAAATTTTTTGGGGAAAAATTTCCCAAAAATAAAATTCCCCAAAAAAAATTTTTTTTTTTTAAAACCCTTTTTTTCCCTTTTTTTTTTTCCTGTTTTAATTCTTTTTTTTTTTCCCCCCCCAAAAAAATTTTTTCCCATTTCCCCTTTTTTAACCAAATTTTTTTTTAAAATTTTTCCCAAAAAAAAATTGGGCCCCTTTTTTTTTTAAAAAAAAACCCCAAATTTTACGGGGGGAAAAAAATTTTTTTGGGAATTCCCCCCGGGGCCCCCCCAAAAAAACCCCCTTTTTTAAAAAAAAAAAAATTTTTTTTTAAAAATTTTTTTTTAAAAATAAAAAAAAAAAAGGGGGGGTTTTTGGGGGGGTTTTTTTAAAAAAAAAATTTTTTTAAAAAAAACCCAAATTTAAAAAAAATTTTAAAAAATTGGTTTTTTAATTTTTTCCAAAAATTTTTTAAAAAAAAAAGGGGTTTTAAAAAAAAAAAAATTTTTTTTTTTTTAAATTTTAAAAAAAAGGGGAAAAGGGTTTTTTTTAAAAAAAAAAGGGGAAAGGGAAAAAAGGGGGGAAATTGGGGAAAAAAAAAAAAAAAAAAGGGGGGGGGGGTTAAAAATGGGGGGGGGGGGGGGGGTTTTTTTTTGGGGGCCCCCCTTTTTTTTTTTGGGGGTTTTAAAAGGGTTTTTTCAAAAGGGGAAATTTTTTAAAAAAGGGAAAATTTTTAAAATTTTTTTTTTAAAAAAATTCAGAAAAAATTAAATTTTAAAAAAAAATTTAAAAAAATTTTTAAAAAAAAGGGGATTTTTTTTGGGGGAAGTTTTTTTTGGGGGGGGTTTTCCCCTTTTTAACGGTTTTAAATTGGGTTCAAAAAAAGGGGGGCCCTTTTTAAAAAAAAAAAGGGGAAAACCCAAACTTTTTTTTTAAAATTTTTTTTTAAAAAAAATTTAAAAGGGGTTT
>JAMYXO010005908.1:0-14615 GCA_033310375.1 Conus canariensis | reverse complement strand
AAAATTAATGGAATTATGTTTGATCTCCCCAATTATGAAAATTTTATTTGATGCTAGGGGAAACTCAAAATGGCTGTTTTCGGGTTTAAAGGTGGATGGGAACAGGAAAACACTGCCCACCCCCAAAGGGGGCCCTCAGGAGCGTGAAAAGTCTTTCTTTTAAAGGTGGATGGGAACAGGCAACATTGAACACCTCTAAAGGGGCTCAGGAGCAGTTTTTGGGTTTTTTTGCTTAAGGTGGATGGGAAAAAGGCAACCAAAACACCTTTTAAAGTGACTCGGGAGATTTTGTAGTTTTCTTCTCGGGGGTTACCTCATGAAAACCCCTTTTTATGATTGCTTCGGGAAAGATTTAAAAAAAAAAATTGTTTTTCGGGAAAAAAAAATTTAAAGAAAAAAAAAATCTTTAGATAAATGCCCCAAAATACAGACATTCTGCCATATGGGGAAAGGACATGGCAAAATGGATATTTTGGAAAAAAAGCAAAACATTTCCAGAACAAAGGAAAAACCCCACGGGTCCACCTTTTTACAGCCATTTCGGGGGGGAAAAAGGAGCAAAAAACTTTTTCCTGAAAAAAAGACAAAACCACAGTCCTTTTTACAGCCATTTCAGGGGAAAAAAAAAAAACCAAAAAACTTTTCCCAGAAAAAAGAATACCCACAGTCCCCCTTGTAAGCCATTTCGGGGGAAAGAGAACAAACATTTTCCCTGAAAAAAGACATAACAAGTCCCCCTTGTAAAAGCCATTTCAGGGGGAAAAAAGAGCAAAAACTTTCCAGAACAAAGAAAAACCACAGTCCACCTTTGTACAGCATTTCAGGGGAAAAAAACAAAAAACATTTCCCTGAACAAAGACATAACCCCGGTCCACCTTGTACGCCTTTCGGGGGGAAAAAAAAAGAACAAAAACATTTCCTGAACAAAGACATAACCACAGTCCACCTTGTACAGCCATTTCAGGGGAAAAGACAACAACATTTCCAGAACAAAGACATAACCACAGTCCACCTTGTACAGCCATTTCAGGGGAAAAGAGCAACAACATTTCCAGAACAAAGACATAACCACAGTCCACCTTGTACAGCCATTTCAGGGGAAAAGACAAAACATTTCCTGAACAAAGACATAACCACAGTCCACCTTGTACAGCCATTTCAGGGGGAAAAAAAACATTTCCTGAACAAAGACATAACCACAGTCCACCTTGTACAGCCATTTCAGGGGAAAAGAACAAAACATTTCCGAACAAAGACATAACCACAGTCCACCTTGTACAGCCATTTCAGGGGAAAAGAACAAAAACATTTCCGAACAAAGACATAACCACAGTCCACCTTGTACAGCCATTTCAGGGGAAAAGAACAAAAACATTTCCAGAACAAAGACATAACCACAGTCCACCTTGTACAGCCATTTCAGGGGAAAAGAACAAAAACATTTCCTGAACAAAGACATAACCACAGTCCACCTTGTACAGCCATTTCAGGGGAAAAGAACAACAACATTTCCTGAACAAAGACATAACCACAGTCCACCTTGTACAGCCATTTCAGGGGAAAAGAACAAAACATTTCCTGAACAAAGACATAACCACAGTCCACCTTGTACAGCCATTTCAGGGGAAAAGAACAACAAACATTTCCTGAACAAAGACATAACCACAGTCCACCTTGTACAGCCATTTCAGGGGAAAAGAACAAAAACATTTCCTGAACAAAGACATAACCACAGTCCACCTTGTACAGCCATTTCAGGGGAAAAGAACAAAAACATTTCCTGAACAAAGACATAACCACAGTCCAGAAAGGGAAAAAAAAAGGTTTAACAAAAGACAAGAATTTTTCAAAAGCTGCGTCAAAAGACTGACAGTGCTAAATCCCAGCATCCCAATGAACATGAAACTAAATACTACACAGCAGCTCTTTGGTCAAGACACCTCAACTCATGACAAAATACAAATGAAAACTCAAAACAAGGTGCAAAATAATGCTTGTCAATATACTATATGAAACAGACCAGCAATTAAGAAAAATTGACCTATTTGTCTCCCTTAGACATCACAAAGAATTTCCATAACATGCACAAAACAATCCTCCCCACAGTGGGCGGTAGTGTCAGCATTAGATTGTTCTTCTTTTCTTCAATGTGATAGTCGTATACCAATCATGGTTCAAATGTAGTATATTTAACCTCTAATTCCATGCACAGATAATAAGTACAGGGAAAGTATTTTGAAGCCTTGTGTGTGTGTGTGTGTGTGTGTGTGTGTGTGTGTGTGTGTGTGTGTGTGTGTGTCATGTGCTGCTTTGAGTGAGTGCAATTCAAACAATTTGGAGAGTTTTGTTTTTTTAGTGTTATTTACATATCATGAGCCAAGGAAGCAACCTTGCGCTGCAGCAAGTTTGACATGTAATCATGGTATATCCTTTTCACAAATAACTCTAAAAGTATTGATACAAAAGCCATGTAAACTTACAGAGTTGTTGAAAATAAACTCAACTATAATACAGTTCAGTTTTATTTGCATGTTATCACAAATGCAATAACACAACCCATGGGAATATCAAGCACTAAAGAAATCATGAAGGATCTGTTCAGTCCCTATTCATCAGGGAACCAAGCACAGGAAAATGAAGTAACAATGAAAAATGAACACGTTTAAATCTACACATCTTTCTGTAACTGACAGCCCCTTTTATGTTCCAATCCAGAATAATGGCAGTTTTGAGAAAAGCAGCCCATTTTTTTTTTTTTTAAGATGAACACCCAAACAGCGAAGGCTGGATAGTATACACATTCAGCCACTGTGTCAAGGCTGAAAGGGTTAAACTAACCATTGCCCTGCACCTGATGCTGAGTGTTTACATTGGTGGTTCTGCCTTATTTTCAGTCATGTTGCAGTTTTCTCCATCTCAAGTCAGCAAAATGGAGATCCCAATGAACAAGTATCAGAGACACCTACCCGTGGATGGGGGATGCCTCAAAAGCAGGCAGCAGTGGGAAGGCCAGGTCGTGGGCCATGGACAGCAGCTCTCCATCGTAGTCCGTTGGAGCCATGGCTGCTGGGGATCCAGGATGTATCAGTTGACTGGAAGCTGAAAGGTAAACAACCAGTGCCCTGCCTATAATGTTACATGCGGGTTTGCCTATTTCGTCAGTGCAGTTTTCTCCATTATGTCAAAATGGAGATCAGCAACAATGGTGGGAACTTGTGGGTTTTGCTCACAAGCAGGTTATCATAACCCTGTCAGTGGCCAGCTGCAGCAGTCAATGGTTTGAGCAGCCATGGCTGGGATATGTGTGGTTGGAGAACCCATACTTCTATTCATAAAACCTGTCAGTGCCAGCTGTGCGCACAAGGTCAATGGTTGAGCACAACCAGTAGTGAGTCTGGGAAACTTGTGGGTTTGAGTCCCATCAGATTTAATTCTATAAACCTTGTCAGGTGCCAGCTGCCACAGGTCAATGGTTAGAGCAGCACAATGGTGGGAACTTGTGGGTTTGAGTCCCATCAGATTTATTTATAAACCCTGTCAGTGCCAGCTGCCAGGTCAATGGTTAGAGCAGCACAATGGTCTGGGAACTTGTGGGTTTGAGTCCATCAGATTTATTTATAAACCCTGTCAGTGCCAGCTGCCGCAGGTCAATGGTTAGAGCAGCACAGTGGCTGGGAACTTGTGGGTTTGAGTTCCATCAGATTTATTTCTTGTCCAATTTTACATCTTTGTTTGCAGTGTTCCATGTAAGTTGGATCAGAAAAGGCACCGCTGAACACCACGCAAAATAACCCAGCAGCAGTGCAGCGTCTCTTCTGGTGGGGTGCCTCTTGACGACCCAATGTCAGAAGTTCCCCAAAGAGTCTGTGGTGATAGTTTGGTAGGAAGGCCTGAAGCAGGGCAGCAAGTATGCCACAGAGAGACCACAGATGATGTCACACCAACAGACAAATGAAAAAAGAAAGAAAGAAATAAGGGATAAAAAACAACAACAAAAAAAACAGAGCAGAAGGCACAGACAGTTTTCCCCCAAACTTTTCTTTCTTTTAAAGATCAAATGTATGGCTGGGCTGGGAGGGGGGGGGGGGGGGGGGGGGGGGGCGAACGCGTCAGATTTAATATTCGATAGAATATGTTTTTAGACTCACTTTACTGCAATACACTATAGCCAAAAAAAGAAAAGGAAAAAAGAAAATATTTTGTCATGACAGTTGAAAGAATCGGTACATTATCTACTCTTTCATAGACTTTGTACCTTTGCACCTTTGACACCATCCATCTCATCGGAAAGGAGTCTGCGGTCTTGAAAAGGCAGTAAAAATACCTCACAATAATTTCAATGTGGAAATTTCCTTCAGGATAAAATTCCACTTTGAAGTTCATAAAAGACCAGTGATGACCTCCCTTTCAACTTTCTCTCCGTGTCCACACTCTTGTTGAAATTAGAGTCAGCTGCCTCACAGGAACTTTCCAATGGATGTGCTCACGCTCTCCAGTGTGGAACGCCTGCTTTTGTAATGATTGTTGTCAGTGGATGCTTAGCAAGTAGTGTTGGGAGATGTTTGGCACCATCATGGTGGATCCTACAACAGGGACCACCACAGTGACTCCACAGCTCTGTGTTCCTCCTCTTCTGCCTTGCCTTATGACCTGATACCTTTACCACAGACAGTCAGGATGCTTGGAAAAAATTAGTTTGTTTTTTCAGCTTCCCAGGTACTTTTATTTGAGATCATTACTGGCAAGTCATACAGAAATAAAATAAACCACTTTCTTTTTTCAAAACATCTTGTATTTTGACGGTTTGATCTGAAACTTAAACTGGTGGATAAAGAGATGATTTCATTCGTACTTTCGAAACACTGAACAGAAAAATGTTTTATGTATTAAAGGCTTTTATTCTTTGGAAGTCAACATACATATTCACATTTGTTCTATTAAAACCAGGGAGCATAGTCGCATCGCCAAAATCTGGAATACCATCAACAAAAAAAGTTTCAAGTGGCTTCTGGACACTTACTCTAGGCACGTAATCTTTCCTACTCGACTGAGCACAAAGCAGAGTACAAGGCCTGCCATGGACAAAGATGAGACCTAGCCCATTATGGAGTCCCCACACATCCTGCCAGCCCTAAGCAAACCTACTGTTATTGGTGGGATCAGCTGATGTGGACTTGACTTGACATCTGTGGCTGTGATGCACAGCCAGTCACTATTCTGTGTGTCCTGGTGTGTGAGCGCTGAGAAGTCTTCATTTACTACCTGTTTACAGCAGTAGAAAACTGAGTAAGCACTGCCTCAGTAGCATGGTTTGGAAAGACCTTCAGACTGAGTCCCCTTGAACATGAGTCGTTTTTACTGAGCTGAAGTAAATACTGCAAATGAGCTGTAAGCTGCATTAAATCATGCTGGATTGTGATCATTACAACTGTAAATCCGTAAAAGCCAATAAACAGACACAGCTTGGCCAAACACTGTGTCCACCCCCCCCCCCCCCCCCTTCTATCCCAGCCCCCTTCATACAGACAGACATGTAACACACATAAACACACTAACATTTTCACAATGAAAGCAAACACTTATATATGAGAGAGAGAGAGAGAGAGAGAGAGAGAGAGAGAGAGAGAGAGAGAGAGACAAAGAGAGCGAGACAGACAAAGAGACAGAGAAGACAGAGAGAGACAGACAAAAAAGAGAGAGAGACAGAGACAGAGAGAGACAGCGACAAAGAGACAGAAAGCGCAGACAGACAAAGAGAGACATAGAGAAAGAGACAGAGACAAAGAGACAGAAATAGCATACAATGGGACAAAGAGAGAAATAGTGATACAGGAAGACAGAGACCTAACACCCAATCATTGTATCAAAACATTCCTTATCAACAGACTGTCAATGCCATGACACCAATCACTGTATCAAAACATTCCTTATCAACAGACTGTCAATGCCATGACACCAATCATTGTATCAAAACATTCCTTATCAACAGACTGTCAATGCCATGACACCAATCACTGTATCAAAACATTCCTTATCAACAGACTGTCAATGCCATGACACCAATCATTGTATCAAAACATTCCTTATCAACAGACTGTCAATGCCATGACACCAATCACTGTATCAAAACATTCCTTATCAACAGACTGTCAATGCCATGACACCAATCATTGTATCAAAACATTCCTTATCAACAGACTGTCAATGCCATGACACCAATCACTGTATCAAAACATTCCTTATCAAACAGACTGTCAATGCCATGACACCAATCATGTATCAAAACATTCTCATCAACAGACTGTCAATCCCATGACACCAATCATTGTATCAAAACATTCCTTATCAACAGACTGTCAATGCCATGACACCAATCATTGTATCAAAACATTCCTTATCAACAGACTGTCAATTGCCATGACACACAATCACTGTATCAAAACATTCCTATCAAACCAGACTGTCAATGCCATGACACCATCATTGTATCAAAACATTCCCTCATCAACAGACTGTCAATGCCATGACACCAATCATTGTATCAAAACATTCCTTATCAACAGACTGTCAATGCCATGACACCAATCACTGTATCAAAACATTCCTATCAACAGACTGTCAATGCCATGACACCAATCATTGTATCAAAACATTCCTTAACAACAGACTGTCAATGCCATGACACCAATCATTGTATCAAAACATTCCTATCAACAGACTGTCAATGCCATGACACCAATCATTGTATCAAAAACATTCCTTATCAAAGACTGTCAATGCCATGACACAATCATGTATCAAAACATTCCTATCAACAGACTGTCAATGCCATGACACCAATCATTGTATCAAAAACATTCCTTATCAACAGACTGTCAATGCCATGACACCAATCATTGTAAAAAAAAAAAAAAAAAAAAAAAAAAAAAAAAAAAAAAAAAAAAAAAAAAAAAAAAAAAAAAAAAAAAAAAAAAAAAAAAAAAAAAAAAAAAAAAAAAAAAAAAAAAAAAAAAAAAAAAAAAAAAAAAAAAAAAAAAAAAAAAAAAAAAAAAAAAAAAAAAAAAAAAAAAAAAAAATCAACAGACTGTCAATGCCTGACACCATCATTGTATCAAAACATTCCTTATAACAGACTGTCAATGCCATGACACCAATCATTGTATCAAAAACATTCCTTATCAACAGACTGTCAATGCCATGACACCAATCATGTATCAAAACATTCTCATAAAGAATGTCAATGCCATGACACCAATCATGTATCATAAACATTCTTCAACAGACTGTCAATGCATGACACCAATCATTGTATCAAAACATTCTATCATACAGATGTCAATGCCATGACACCAATCATTGTATCAAAACATTCCTCATCAACAGACTGTCAATGCCATGACACCAATCATTGTATCAAAACATTCCTTCAACAGACTGTCAATGCCATGACACCAATCATTGTATCAAAACATTCCTTATCAACAGACTGTCAATGCCATGACACAATCACTGTATCAAAACATTCCTATCAACAGACTGTCAATGCCATGACACCAATCATGTACCCCCCCCCCCCCCCCCCAGACTGTCAATGCCATGACACAATCACATGTATCAAAACATTCCTTATCAACAGACTGTCAATGCCATGACACCAAATCACTGTATCAAAACAATTCCTTATCAACAGACTGTCAATGCCATGACACCAATCATGTATCAAAACATCCTTACAACAGACTGTCAATGCATGACACCAATCATTGTATCAAAACATTCCTATCAACAGACTGGTCAATGCCATGACACAATCATGTATCAAAACATTCCTACAACAGACTGTCAAGCCATGACACCAATCATTGTATCAAAACATTCCTTATCAACAGACTGTCAATGCCATGACACCCCTCCCCCCCCCTAAATCACTGTATCAAAACATTCCTTATCAACAGACTGTCAATGCCATGACACCAATCATTGTATCAAAACATTCCTATCAACAGACTGTCAATGCCATGACACCAATCATTGTATCAATAACATTCCTTTCAACAGACTGTCAATGCCATGACACCAATCATTGTATCAAACATTCCTCATCAACAGACTGTCAATGCCATGACACCAATCATTGTATCAAAACATTCCTTATCAACAGACTGTCAATGCCATGACACCAATCATTGTATCAAAACATTCCTTATCAACAGACTGTCAATGCCATGACACCAATCATTGTATCAAAACATTCCTTATCAACAGACTGTCAATGCCATGACACCAATCATTGTATCAAAACATTCCTCATCAACAGACTGTCAATGCCATGACACAATCATTGTATCAAAAATTCTTATCAACAGACTGTCAATGCCATGACACCAATCATTGTATCAAAACATTCTCATCAACAGACTGTCAATGCCTGACACCAATCATTGTATCAAAACATTCCTTATCAACAGACTGTCAATGCCATGACCCCAAATCATTGTATCAAAACATTCCTATCAACAGACTGTCAATGCCATGACACCAATCATTGTATCAAAACATTCCTATCAACAGACTGTCAATGCCATGACACCAATCATTGTATCAAACTTTCCCTTATCAACAGACTGTCAATGCCATGACACCAATCATTGTATCAACGATGTAACCATGACACCAATCATGTATCAAAACATTCTTAACAACAGGATGCAATGATGAACCAATCATGTATCAAAACATCCTATCAAGAGCAATGCCATGAAACACAATCACGATCAAAACATTCCACAACAGACTGCAATGCCATGACACCAATATGTATCAAACATCCTAAAAAGACTGTAATGCCATGACACCAATCACTGTATCAAAACATTCCTTATCAACAGACTGTCAATGCCATGACACAATCATGTACAAAAACATTCCTCATCAAAGACTGTCAATGCCATGACACCAATCATTGTATCAAACATTCCTATCAACAGACTGTCAATGCCATGACACCAATACTGTATCAAAACATTCCTTATCAACAGACTGTCAAGCATGACACCAATCATGTACAAAACATTCCTTACAACAGACTGTCAATGCCATGACACCAATCATGTATCAAAACATTCCTATCAACAGACTGTCAATGCCATGACACCATCATGTATCAAAACATTCCTTACAACAGACTGTCAATGCCATGACACCAATCATTGTATCAAAACATTCCTACAACAGACTGTCAATGCCATGACACCAATCACTGTATCAAACATTCTCATCAACAGACTGTCAATGCATGACACCAATCATTGTATCAAAACATTCCTATCAACAGACTGTCAATGCATGACACCAATCATTGTATCAAAACATTCCTTACAACAGACTGTCAATGCCATGACACCAATCATTGTATCAAACATTCCTTATCAACAGACTGTCAATGCCATGACACCAATCATTGTATCAAAACATTCCTTCAACAGACTGTCAATGCCATGACACCAATCATTGTATCAAACATTCCTTATCAACAGACTGTCAATGCCATGACACCAATCATGTATCAAAACATTCCTTATCAACAGACTGTCAATGCCATGACACCAATCATGTATCAACATTCTTATCACAAGACTGTCAATGCCATGACACCATCATGTATCAAACATTCCTATCAACAGACTGTCAATGCCATGACACCAATCATGTATCAAAACATTCCTTCAACAACTGTCAATGCCATGACACCAATCATTGTATCAAAACATTCCTACAACAGACTGTCAATGCCATGACACCAATCATGTATCAAAACATTCCCTATAACAGACGTCAATGCCATGACACCAATCATGTATCAAAACATTCCTATCAACAGACTGTCAATGCCATGACACCAATCTTGTATCAAAACATCCTATCAACAGACTGTCAATGCCATGACACCAATCATGTATCAAAACATTCCTATCAAAGACTGTCAATGCCATGACACCAATCATGTATCAAAACATTCCTTAACAACAGACTGTCAATTGCCATGACACCAATCATGTATCAAAACATTCCTTATCAACAGACTGTCAATGCCATGACACCAATCATTGTATCAAAAACATTCCTACAACAGACTGTCAATGCCATGACACCAATCATTGTATCAAAACATTCCTTATCAACAGACTGTCAATGCCATGACACCAATCATTGTATCAAAACATTCCTATCAACAGACTGTCAATGCCATGACACCAATCATTGATCAAAACATTCCTATCAACAGACTGTCAATGCCATGACACCAATCATTGTATCAAAACATTCCTTATCAACAGACTGTCAATGCCTGACACCAATCATTGTATCAAACATTCCTTATCAACAGACTGTCAATGCCATGACACCAATCATTGTATCAAAACATTCCTCATCAACAGACTGTCAATGCCATGAACACCAATCATTGTATCAAAACATTCCTTAACAACAGACTGTCAATGCCATGACACCAATCATTGTATCAAAACATTCCTTATCAACAGACTGTCAATGCCATGACACCAATCATTGTATCAAAAACATTCCTATCAACAGACTGTCAATGCCATGACACCAATCATTTGTATCAAAACATTCCTTAACAACAGACTGTCAATGCCATGACACCAATCATGTATCAAAACATTCCTTACAACAGACTGTCAATGCCATGACACAATCATTGTATCAAAACATTCCTTATCAACGACTGTCAATGCCATGACACCAATCACTGTATCAAAACATTCCTTATCAACAGACTGTCAATGCCATGACACCAATAAATGTATCAAAACATTCCTCATCAACAGACTGTCAATGCCATGACACCAATCACTGTATCAAAACATTCCTATCAACAGACTGTCAATGCCAATGACACCAATCATTGTATCCAAAACATTCCTTTCAAACAGACTGTCAATGCCATGACACCAATCATTGTATCAAAACATTCCTTATCAACCAGACTGTCAATGCCTATGACACCAATCATCTGTATCAAAACATTCCTTATCAACAGACTGTCAATGCCATGACACCAATCATTGTATCAAAACATTCCTTATCAACAGACTGTCAATGCCATGACACCAATCATTGTATCAAAACATTCCTAATCTCATCAACAGACTGTCAATGCCATGACACCAATCTCATGTATCAAAACATCCTCATCAACAGACTGTCAATGCCATGACACCAATCATTGTATCAAAACATTCCTTTACAAACAGACTTTTCAATGCCATGACACCAATCACTGTATCAAAACATTCCTTATCAACAGACTGTCAATGCCATGACACCCAATCATTGTAATCAAAACATTTCCTTATCAACAGACTGTCAATGCCATGACACCAATCATTGTATCAAAACATTCCTTAATCAACAGACTGTCAATGCCATGACACCAATCATTGTATCAAAACATTCCTTACAACAGACTGTCAATGCCATGACACCAATCATCTGTATCAAAATCATTCCATACAACAGACTGTAAAATGCCATGACACCAATCATTGTATCAAAACATTCCTTAACAACAGACTGTCAATGCCATGACACCAATCACTGTATCAAAACATTCCTATCAACAGACTGTCAATGCCATGACACCAATCATTGTATCAAAACATTCCTATCACCAGACAATCATTATCAAATCTTACACGGCAATGACCATCTGACAAATTCCTTTCAACAGAGTCATGCTGCACCAATCATTGTATCAAAACTCCTATCAACAGTATCAACTTCCATGACAACATCATGTATCAAAACTTCCTTACAACAGACTGTCAATGCCATACACCAATCATTGTATCAAAACATTCCTTATCAACAGACTGTCAATGCCATGACCCAATCATGTATCAAACATTCCTTATCAACAGACTGTCAATGCCATGACACCAATCATTGTATCAAAACATTCCTTATCAACAGACTGTCAATGCCTGACACCAATCATGTATCAAACATTCCTATCAACAGACTGTCAATGCCATGACACCAATCATTGTATCAAAACATTCCTTATCAACAGACTGTCAATGCCATACACCAATCATGTATCAAAAATTCCTTAACAACAACTGTCAATGCCATGACACCAATCATTGTATCAAAACATTCCTTATCAACAACTGTCAATGCCATGCACCAATCATGTATCAAAATTCCTTATCAACAGACTGTCAATGCCATGACACCAATCATGTATCAAAACATTCTATCAACACTTCATGCATGCACCACATACAAACATTCTACAACAACGTCAATGCCAGACACCATCTTAAAATTCCTACAACAGACTGCAATGCCTGACCCAATCATTGATCAAAATCTATACACTCATGCCATGACACCAATCATTTACATTCCTTCAAAGCTCATGCCATGACACCATATGTATCAAAACATTCCTATCAACAGACTGTCAATGCATGACACCAATATGTATCAAACATCTTCAACACTGTCAATGCCAGACACAATTGTATCAAACATTCCTTATCAAAACTGTCAATGCCATGACACCATCATGTATCAAACATTCCTTACAACAGATGTCAATGCCATGACACCAATCATTGTATCAAAATCCTTACAACAGACTGTCATGCCATGCACAATCTTTACAACATCTATCAACAACTGTCAACATTACCAATCATGTATAAACATTCTTATCAAACTGTCAATCCATGACACCAATCATTGTATCAAACATTCCTCACAGCTGTCAATGCCATGACACAATCATTGTATCAAACATTCCTTACAACAGACTGTCATGCCATGACACCAATCATTGTATCAAACATTCCTTACAACAGACTGTCAATGCCATGACACATCATATCAACATTCATCACAGCCAATCATGACACAACATGTATCAAACTTCTATCAGACCATCATGACAACTTATCAACACTTCAACAGACCAATCCAGACACAACATTTCAAAACATTCTACCATGACCAATCTGACAAATCTTATCAAACATTCTACAAACTGTCAATCCATCACCAACTGTATCAACACTTCTAAGATTCAATCCTAACCAATCATGTAATCAAACATCTTATCAAACTTCATCAAGACCAATCATGACATCAAAATTCCTACAGCTGTCAATGCCTGACACCAATTTGATCAAACATTCAAAGATGTCATGCAAATCATGTTCAAAACTCAATCACCTACAACATTCAAATCTCAATTACACCATAGATCACTAAAGTCACATCCAAAATCTACACACTGTAAAATCAACATCCTACACATATCAACTAACATCCTACTATAACATCTATCAATTCTAAATGATCAACCACACAACATCCAGTATAAATCTATCAATTCACAACTGTAAACACAAGATAATCCATGCAACACAAAAATCCACAATATGCAATTAACATTCCACAATATGACAATTAACTCCAAATGATACATCTTATCAATTCAACACATCAATCTTTAACTTCTACAACTGTATCAACAAATCATCCTCATATGAACCATAAAACAATGTCAACTCAATGCATCATCCAATCATTACACTATCCATCTCAAACTCAAGTCAACTCATACAATCTAGACTCAATCTGACATTATCAAATCTAATCATAACATTTAAATCTTCACGACTCAACATAATTAACATCTCCAGCTCAATTAACATCTTAAACTCTCAAACATCAGACACATCTTAACATCACTGTGCAACACAACATCCTACAATTCACAATCAATATAAACTTTACAAAATCCTACACACTCATCCATAACCACTCAACACTAACATACTACCAATCAAATCTCAATCAAGCACATCTTACAAACTCTAAAGTTATACAATATCAATTCTCAAATCATAACATTATAACATTACAACTACACCTACCATCATCAAATCTACAAACAAAATCTACAATTAACTCACAACACTTAAACACAGACACACATCTATCAACATCTCAAGCTTAACCAAACCAATCATTGTATCAAAACTTAACAATGAATCATGAACAACATTGTATCAAAATCCTCACGACTGCAACCATAACAAATTCAAAACATCTTCAACAATGCAATCATAAACCAATCATTACAAAACTTTATCAATGCAATCCATACCATCTTAAAACTTCACACATCAATCCAGACACCAATCATTTACAAAACATCCTACAACAGACGCACCTACACAATCTTACAACTCCTTATCAACAACTTCAAGCCAGACACCAATTATCAAAACATTCCTTCAACAGACACCTACCAATATTTCAAAACATCCTTTAACAGCAACCAACCAATCATTTCAAAAATTCCACACTCATCATGCACAATCCTTATCAAATCATTCTAACATAATCAAACATCCTTAAAAATATCCTCACCAACACTTACATCCTTAACAATCACTTACATGACCAATCATTTTCAAAAATTCCTTCAACGACTTCAATCCACATAACCAAACATTCCTTCTAACACAGAACATAATACCAATCATTATCAAATCTTTCAAAACTTATATCACTTA